>PVJD01004328.1:0-139672 GCA_004026545.1 Mormoops blainvillei | reverse complement strand
TACCAATTGGTAATATGACAGAAAACTGTTGACAACGAAAGAAAGAAAAGAAAGAAAAGAAAGAAAAAGAAAAGAAAGAAAAGAAAGAAAGAAAAAGAGAGAAAGAAAGAAAAGAAAAAACAGAAAAGAAAAAAGAAAAGAAAGGAAAGGAAAGGAAAGGAAAGGAAAGGAAAGGAAAGGAAAGGAAAGGAAAGGAAAGGAAAGAGAAAGGGAGAGGGAAAGAAAAGAAATAAGAAAGAACCTTGGAAAAATCTGACCATAACCTCTTGGAATCCATAACATGAAGGAAAGGAAAATAGGGTATAGAACCTTATGGACAGGAAAGTTCACAAAAGTAAATTTAAAAATAAATTCAAAGAAAAAAAGTGGTAATAATTCCATGGCTGAGGCTTTATAGGTTTAGAATATAAACTTGTGGGCTGCAGTCCCACAAAGAGTTTGAATGAGGTAAAGTAGGGTGGGCATTCTCTGATGTGCTTCTAGGGCATAGAATATGTACAGAGAATGGAAGAAAGGCTCATGGTTCTTTTCCACCAAGACTCGGTATAAATTTTAAAGTTGTCTTTAATTCTGAATACCATTTCAGAGTGACCTGGTTTATTAGAGACACACTTTCTGCTTTGGCATATATATATGTCTATAAATATTTATCTTGACCTTTTTTCTTTTACTGTTTTTTTCCTCTAAAAATCACCATTAGTTGTTCACCTATGCCAGTGTTTCTTAACCCTTTTTTTTCATCATTTTCCCCCTAAATAACCTTTTTTAGACATTTTTTTCTAATCTCCTTCTACAAAAAATGTTAATACCACAGATATACTTTATATGTGGTGAACTGCCATTCTTTTTGCAATTTCCACATGGAAAATGCTCATTTTCAGGTCCATTCTTATAAGTTTTTTTATTGTTATTCTATTACAGTTGTCCCAATTTTTCCCCCTTTTCCTTCCTCTGTCCAGCCTACCTCCAGGTCCCACAGTCAATCCACACACCATTGTCCTAGTCCATGGGTCATTCATACATAATCTTTGACTAGTCTCTTCCCATTCTTTCTACAGTTATCACCTTCCCTTTCGCCCCCCCCCCCCCCGCCACTGTCAGCCTATTCCATGTTTCCTTGTCTCTGGTTCTATTTTGCTTATCACTTTATTTTATTCAGTAGATTCTTTTTATGAGTAAGATCGTATGGTATTTGTCTTTCACCAACTGGCTTACTTCACTTAGCATAATGCTTTCCAGTTCCATCCATGCTGTTGTGAAAGGTATGAGTTCCTCCTTCCTAATGCGTAGTATTCCATTGTGTAAATGTACTACAGTTTTTTGATCCACTCATTTACTGCTGGGCACCTAGGCCGTTACCAACACTTGGCTATTGTAAATAACACTACTATGAACATATGGGTGCATAGGTTCTTTCAAATTTCTGTTTCAGGATTCTTAAGGCAGTGGAATTGCTGGGTCAAAAGGCAGTTTCATTTTTAGTTTTTTGAGGAAACTTCATACTATTTTCCACAGTAGCTGCACCAGTCTGCATTCCCACCAACAGTGCACTAGGGTTCCCTTTTCTCCACATCCTCGCCAGCACTTGTTTTTTGTTAATTTATTAGTGATAACCATTCTGACAGGTGTGAGCTGCTATCTCATTGTGGTTTTAATTCACATATCTCTCATGGCCAGTGACGTTGAGCATCTCTTCGTATGTCTATGGGCCACTTGTATGTCCTCCTTGGAGAAGTGTCTGTTCAGGTCCTTTGCCCATTTTTTTTTTTAATTGAATTGTTTATCTTCCTGGTGTTGAGTCTTATGAGCTCTTTATATATTTTGGGAATTAAACCCTTGTCCAATGTATCATTGGCAAATACATTTTCCCATACAATCAGTTCCCAGTTCATTTTGATATTGGTTTCTTTAGCCATGTGGATGCTTTTTAATTTAATGTAGTCCCATTTGTTTATTCTTTCCTTTATTTCCCTTGCCCTAGGAGATATATTGGCAAAAATATTGCTGTATGGGATATCTGAAATCTTACTCTCTATGTTTTCTGCTAGGACTTTTATGGTATTGTGTCTTATGAGTATATTTATGTCTTTTATCCATTTTGAGCTTATCATGGTGTATGGTGTAAGTTGGTGGCCTAGTTCCATTTTTTTGCATGTACCGGTCCAGTTCTCCCAACACCATTTATTGTAGAGACTATTGTTACTCCATTGTATGCTCATGCCCCCTTTATTAATTAATTAATTAATTAATTAATTAATTAAGTATTAATAGAGTCATGGCCTTATTTCTGGGCCCTCTATTCTGTTCCGTTGATCTATGTGTCTGTTCTTATGCCAGTACCAGGCTGTTTTGATTACAGTGGACTTGTAATAGAGTTTTATATCAGGTATTGTGATCCCTCCAAATTTATTCTTCTTTCTCCAGATTGCTGAGGCTATCTGAGGTCTTTTTTGGTTCCATATACATTTTTGGAGTATTTGTTCAATGAAATATACCTTTGGTGAAATATCCCTATGTTAATAGGGATTGCATTAAATCTATAGATGGCTTTGGGTAGTATGGACATTTTAATGATGTTAATTATTCCTTTCCATGAACACAGTATATGCTTCCATTTATTTGTCTCTTCCTCAATTTCTTTCATCAGTGTTCTGAGTACAGGTATTTTTTACCTCCTTGGTTAAATTTATTTTTAGATTCTTTTTTTTTCTTGCTATAGTAAATGAGATTTTTTCCCTAGTTCTCTTTCTGATGGTTCATTACTGATGTACAAAAATGCCATTGATTTCTGAATATTGACTTTGCATCCCACTACTCTGCCAAATTCACTTATTAGGTTGAGTAGTTTTTTGGTGGAGACTGTAACAATGGTTTTCTATGTACAATATCATCTTATTGCAAATAATGACAGCTTTACTTCCTCTTTTCAAATCTGGATGCCTTTTATTTATTTTTCTTGTCTGATCACTGTGGCTAGAGCTTCCAGTACTATGTTGACTAAGAATGGTGAAAGTGGACACTCTAGTCTTGTTCCTGGTCTTAAGGGAAATGCTTTTAGTTTTTGTCCATTGAGTATGATGTGGACAGTAGGTTTCTTGTATATGGCCTTTATTGTGTTGAGGTGTGCTCCCTCTATTCCCACGTTGCTGAGTGTTTTTTATGATAAATTGGTGCTGAATTTTATCAAATGCTTTTTCAGCATCTGTTGATATGTTCATGTGGTTTTTGTCCTTCATTTTGTTTATTTAGTGTATTAGTATATTACATTTACTGATTTGCAAACATTATACCATCCTTGCATACATGGGACAAACCCCACTACCATCATATATGATCTTTTTAATATATTGCTGGTTCCAGATTGCTAATATTTTGTTGAGCATTTTTGCATCGATGTTCATCAGTATCAACAATATCCTTGTTGATTATTTTGTTTGCACAATCTATCCATTATTGACAGTGGGGTGTAAAATCCCCTACAGTGTGTTTTTGTGTATTTTTGTGTGTTGTTGTTCCTCTAGTTCTTCTAAATGTAGGTTTAGGTTGTTCGTTTCAGACTTTTCTGTCTTCTTTAGGCGGCCTGTATTGCTATGAACTTCCCTCTCCGGACTGCCTCCACTGTGTCCAGTAGGTTTTGGATTGTTGTATGTTCAATTTCATTTGTTTCCAGGTACTTTTTGATTTCTTCTTTGATCTCATTCTTAATGAATTCATTATTTAATATAATGTTATTCAGTCTCCACATATTTGAATGTTTTTGAGTTTTTTCCTTGAGCTGGTTTCTAGTTTGAATCCATTGTGATTCAAGAAGATGTTTGATACGATTTCAATTTTCTTGGATTTGTTGAGGGGTGTTCTGTGTTCTACCATGTGGTCTGCCTTTGAAAATGACCCATATATTTTTGAAAAGAATGTATATTTTGCTTCTTTGGGGTGAAATTCTCTGTAAATATTAATTAAGTCCATTTAATATAGAGTGTCATTCATTTCCACAATACCCTTATTGATTTTTTGTTTGCATGATCTATCCATTTGGTAGTAGGGTGTTAAAATCCCCTACAATGACTGTATTACTGTTAATGTACTTGAAGTTCTCCAATATTTTCCATATATATTAAGCACTCCTATGTTGGGTGCATATATTATGTTTACAAGGGGTTATATCCCTTTGTTGGGCAACTCCCTTAAGTATTATGTAGTGGCTTTCTTTGTCTCTTATCATGGCTTTTTTTCTGAAGTCTATTTTGTCTGATATAAGTATTACGACCCCAGCTTTTTTTATTCAAGTCCATTTGCTTGGAATATTTTTTCCATCCCTTCACTTTCAGCCTGTGTAGATCTTTTGCTCTGATGTTAGAGAATGGATATGTGGGTTGTGTTTTCTTATCCATTCAGCTATACTATGTCATTTGATTGGAGTTTTTAATCCATTTACATTTAAGGTTATTATTCATAGGTATTCATTTATGGCCATATTTTTCCCTTCATGCCTGTGTTCTCTTCTCTCTCTTTCTCCATCTTTTTAAAGAAATCCCTTTAGAATCTCTTGCAATGCTGGTTTGGTGGGGATGTACTCTTTTAGTCTTTTTTTTTTTTTTTTTGGTCTGGGAAGTTCTTTATTTTACCTTCCATTTTAAATAAGAGCCTTGCTGAGTAGAATAGTCTTGGTTGCAGGCCTTTACTTTTCATTACTTGGAATACTTTGTGCCATTCCCTTTTGACTTGCAGTGTTTCTGTTCAGAAACCAACTGTTAGCCATATAGAACTCCCTTTTATATTACTAGCTGTTTCTCCCTTGCTGCCTTTAAGATTATCTCTTTGTCTTCAAATTTTACCATTTTAATTGTGATGTGTCTTGGAGTGGGCCTCTTTGGTTTCATCTTGATTGGGGCTCTTTGTATTTCCTGAACTTGCATGGCTTTTTATCTCTCCAAGGTAGGAGATTTTTCAGCCATTACTTCTTCAAAAATGTTTTCTATCTCTTGTTACATTTCTTCTACTTCTAGGATCCCTGTGATGTGAATATCATTAGTTTTCATGTTGTCCTGCCTCTCCCATAAACTGTCTTCATTTTCTTGAGTCTTTTTTCATTTTGTTGCTCTGAGTGTTTTTTTCTGCCTGATTTCATCTTGTGACTCATCTAGCCTGATTTTAATTCCATCTAGTACATTCTTCATTTCAGATATTATATTCTTCATTTCTTCCTGGTTCTTATTCATAGTTTCTATGTCCTTTTTTTATGCTGATGTAGTTCTCACTTAGCTCCTTGTAGTTCTCACTGAGTTCCTTTTAGCATCCTTATAACAATTACTTTGAACTCTATCTGATAAATCATTTGCCTCAATTTTATTAGTGCTCTTTCTATGGATTCTTCCTTTCCTTTCGATTGGGGTTTTTATTTGGTCTCCTCACTTTAGGTGACTCTTTTTCTTTGTTTCTGCCTATGAGATTGATCTGCTTTGACTCTCTGTCTTTGTGAGATGACATCTGTGGTAGGAGACCTGTGGCACTCAGTGGTGCCTCCTTTAGCTCCTGAGCTGGATGCTCTAGGGGTGCTCTTTATGTAGTTTATGTTGGCTCTCTTGTTGTCATTGGGTTTTGGTTATTGTTGGCTCATTCATTAGTGGCTTCTCCCCTCTGGCTGGCTGACTGAGAGTCATAGTCCCCACCACACCTTATATGCTGCTGTATAGGAGTGGCCAGAACAAGACAAAACAAACCAGCAAACAAAACCCATACCAGCAAAAACACTCCCCCCACTACTGTGATATCAACAACGAATGAACCAAGATTAATAAAAGTGGAAAGAGAATAAGAATATCATACAAAACAAGAAAAGAATATGAGATGACTAATGGAAAGAAAAATAATTTTGAGAGCGCAGATGGAGGGGAGATAATAAGGTAGGGAATATACATAAGGCAAAATAAAAAGGAGAGAATAAAGTTTACAATATAAATAAAATAGGGAGGGAATAGGGCAAGATGGAACAAAATAGGGCAAAAAAGAAAAGGGAAGGAGATGATGTGAGGTTTCAAAAAAAGTGAAAAAGTAGGAACCAAACTGAAGAAAAACAACCAGTACAGCAATATTCATGATAAATTAACAAAGATTAATAAAGGTGGAAAAAGAATAAGAATATTATAAGAAAGAAAAAAGGGAAAAAAGATTGTGAGATGTCTAAAGGGAAGTAAAATAATTTTTGAAAGGATAAAGGAGAATTAAGTGTAAGGATTAGAAACCAGGCTAAAAAAGGGAGGAAATAAAATTTAAAATGAAAATAAATCAGGATGAAGGTGAAATGGAATAGGACAGGGGAACAGTAAAAATATGAGATTTAAAATAAAAAATAATAGTGAACAACTAGGAATAAAATTGAAGAAATGCAACCACATCCCTAATATCAATGACAACCAAGCAAATATTAATAAAGTGGATTGAGAATAAGGATATTATAAGAAAGGGAAAAAGAATGTGAGATGAGTAATGGGAAGAATGATGGTTTTGGGAGGATGGAGGGAGGAGAAGTAGTAAGAGTGAGGAATAGAAGTAAAGCATAGAAAGGGAAAAATAAAATTTAAAACATAAACAAGAAAGAAAAAGATGAATGCAAAATGCAGTAAGAGAAGGGAAGAGTAAAATATGAGATTTGAAATAAAATAAAAATAAAAAATAATAAAATATACATAAAATAAAGTAAAAAGAGTGAGATAGTAGAAACAAAACTGAAGACAAACAATGTTAAAAAGATATGCAGGGTAAAAAATAATGCAAATAATGAAAAAGAAAGAAGTGGAATTAATCTCAGCAGAGTCTAGTGTTTGTTGGCCTACTGTCTTCTCCTTCTGGAATTTTCCCTGGTAATGTCAGCTGGTGTCCCAGTATAGCTTTATGCAACCTGTTCAAGGCTACAAGTGAGCCACAGTCTTTGGTCGTCTCCTTCAGGTTTGGCTGGTCTTTGCTGTTCTGCTGTGATGATTTTTTATCAGCACAAGGGGTGGTTCATCTAACATCCAACAGCACCGCATGTACCACCTCCACCTCCCTCTACGGGGGGCTTCTGGTGTGATCAGGAGAGTATGATTCCTGGTTCTTTCCTTGGAGGCACTGTTCAGTCTTCAGGGAACACGGTGTGTGCTCCTCCACTCCTGTGCCACATGTCTTGGTCTGTCCCGGGTTATTTCCAATAATGTATATAGCTTCTGATGAATTAGTTGTCTGTTTCATGTGAGGGGCCAATCTATGTAAGAGGGTCAGCTCTTTTCTGCCTGGCACTGATGGAGGCTCTGTGTGAGAGCCGAGGTAGGGTGGGGCCCTGAATACCTTTTGCTGGGCCAATTTCTAATGTCTCTGCTTTGCTGTTTTCAGTGGAATAGGGCCCAATGAGTAGCCAGCATAGTGTCGGATAAAAGTTCATAAAGGTCTCCTTTGGACATTCTCTCTCTTTCCCCCGTAGATTTGGGTCCAACAGGGGGTTCTTGAGCTTGACCTTACTGTTCTGCAGAGTTTGAATCCTGCAGGTGGGCCTTAGGCATGCCTTCCTTTTCCTAGAGCTTTGTATTCCATGGGGCGAGTGGCGCTACCTGGCCGCAGAGAATCTCAGGTGCTCAGCTCTTGCCTGTCCAGCTGCTAGCCCACTGCTCTCTCAGGAGGCTTCGACCCAGCCCCTTCATTCCGCATGCAGCCCCCTGCTTGCCAGCCATGCTGGGTTTATTTTATTTTTAAAATAAAAGAAAAATAGTAAACAACTAAGAATAAAATTGACGAAATGCAACCACATCCCTAATATCAATGACAACCAAGCAAATATTAATAAAGTGGATTGAGAATAAGGATATTATAAGAAAGGGAAAAAGAATGTGAGATGAAGCCTTCTCCGTTCACCATGAAGCCTTCTTCTCTTGGCCATCTGGACTCAACGGGCATGAATCACACTTTCAATCTGGCCTCTTTGCTGGCAGGGCATCTGCATGTGTAGTGTCCCTGCCCAGCCACACCTCAGCTCCCCTCTTAAAAAAAGTCACTATGTGGCACCCACACTGCAGCGCCAAGACACTACCTGGCTCTCCATGCACCCCTCCTCCCCAAAAGGCAACAAGTCTCCCTTGGACAGGAGTAGCTGCAGCCTCCCGGTACCTCCGACGGTTTTCGGGGATAGGATTTCTCTCTTCAGCTCCCTGGTTGCTGCTGCAGCTATGGACGTACTGCTCACTGTGAGTGCAACCTGAGTCTCCCAGACTCTGTATATCCTCTCAAGTCTCTCCCAGTTAGGGTTGGAGGTTCCCCATGAGGGACCAGGGCCCCCTGTTACAGGAGGGGGTGGGGACTACTACTCTGCGTTTTCAGTCTGTTCTCTCTTCTGCTGCAGGGGCCTTGCGCAGGGTATTTCCCTTTAACTTACAAAATCTCTTACCAGATGGCGCAAGACATCCTCTGTACTCCTTGGCTTCAGAAATTCATGTCAGCTAAGATTCCATTGATTGTTCAGGTCACTTGTTGGAAGATCAACTGAAAATCCATGCTGGGGGCACGAGGAAGTGGGCTCAGCTTCCCCCTACTTGGCAGCCATCGTCTCCCCCTCCCATTCTTATAAGCTTTAACTAGGATTCCCTCCTCCGGCCCCACGCCCCAGAATTCTGCCAATGGCTACCCCCCACCACCAAGAGAATGGCCAGCTCTGTCCTCTGATAGAAATTTATCTTGCTGTGTCTCAGGGCTTCCAATATGAGAAAAGAGATAAGGTGATAAATTTATTGCTAATGGAAAAGAACAAAAGGAAGATTTTGACAGTCCCCTCATTTATACTTTTGGATGGGTCAGAAACTCGAAGCTAAAGCTGAGACTCAGAAGGGAGAACCTGGGCCCTAGATAACTTTCTGACACCTCAGTGATATTATTGCCTCTGAATGTCTGCAGAAATTGATTATTTCAATTGCTGAGAGCTCTTTGGAATCTTTTTCTCTTGAGCTGTATTAGGGTGAGAAAGCATTTATCCCTCTCTAGTGCTTAAAAGAAACTTTTGTTATGCATTCTTTAAATTCAAAGTGTTTTTCCATTATTCAACACATGAGCTTGGATTTGTAAAGAAACAGAAACCGAGGACCTAATTCAGTTCTTGTTCTGTTTTTGTGGAAAACAAAACAGAAAGGGATAATAGCCAAGGTCTGGTGGCTTCAGCCGAAATCAATCCAGGCTTCAGATTCCACATGAATTGCAGAAGCCTTGGCCTCCCTGAAATGAATCACTGTTTTGTCTTTATAGTCAGGTACCAGAACATTCCCATGCCCAGATAAGGGAATCAGGTTTGATTTTTTTTTCCCTTTCCAGCATCTGTGCATGTTTTCTTCTTACCCACCTCTCTTTTCTCTTTTCTTTTCTGCCTCTTCTCTTCCCTCCTCTTTTTCACTTCACTCCTTTCAGGCTAGGGTTTGGAGACCTCCTCCTCATTAGATAGCCCATGAAACGTATCAGGCAGAGCAAGTCTCCAGTCTCCAGAGGCAGCGTGGCAGCATGCGGAGCCACGTACGTGTAACCTCTGGGGGCCGCAGGCCCGCCTGCCTTTCTTCCCCGACACAGACATGCTCAAGAAAGCACTTGTTTCCACACTGAGCTGATTGGCTAATAGGTATCCCCTTTTGGCCATTTCATGTCATAAAAATTTAATTAATGTGAGAAGATTTTCTCAGAGCAAGAGTAGAGAGAGTGGAAAATAACAGGAAGGTGTTGGATATCTGTTTGAAAGATGCAGTTTAGATGAAAGGGACAGGACTATGTAACCTAACTGGGAACGTGGTTTCCCTTTATCATTTTGTCTTAGCTCTGCACCTGGGTCAAAGCAGGGTGGCTCTGTGCAATGAACTTTCTGCTTCTATCATCCCACACAGCTCTGCTCCTTCCCATTAAACCTACCCCTCTGGTCCTAACAGCTCCTCAGCTCTGTCCAGGATTAACTCCTGCAGCCAAAGGGAGCAGGTCATTTGTAACACAGAGCTGGGCAAGTGATCAGGGTACATGGACATCAGCTTTTTTTCCCTCAGGGGCGTGTGAACTTTTGTTAAGTAAAAGCTGAAAAATATTTGTCTTTCATGAAGAGTGAATTTATACTCTGAGAAAATAAGATTAATCATTTTTAGTCCCCATCATGCATGTTTAGTTCCCTCTGCAGTTTTGGGAAGTTACTTGCCAAGGATGGAATTTCTTCTTAAGTGAGCAAGAAATATAGACAAATTAAGTGCCAGATTCCACTTGTCTAAAAATGATAAATTAATAGTACTTACCTAATGGTGTTCTTTTTACTTGAGTTAAGGCAAATCTGAAATTTTCTCTTCCATGTAAACGCTGAAGACATTTTTATTCCTTTGCTTCATTCCTCTCATGAGGGATATAGTAAGTTTTGTTTTCAGTAGGAAACTCCTAAGTTTAATTGCTCTTTCCCTCACCCTACCCCCTCACCAGAGTACAGTCCTCCCCCTTTTTTTCCACTGAAATTAAAAAGGAAAACAACTTGGTGCTGCTCAGAAAGGTAAAGGGAGATGGATAGGAACATTTATTTCTGACCTTCAGCAAAAGAATTCTGTTAGTTAGGCACTATAAATGTGTTTTCCGTGAATGGGGAAGCATAAATTTGCTCCATCAGAATGGGAAAAGCATTTGCACTTGAAATGTGAAATACAGAAAATAAACCAATCAAATTAATTTCTAGCTGTCAGCCCTGGAGGCTCATTCCCCACTGGCTACACCAGGAAGCAAAGGAGCAGTTAACTTGTAATGCCTGGGAAAAGCGGGACCACCCATAGATTTGCTCCCCAGTGCTGGTAAAGAGTGCCTTTCTTCCACTGTTCATATTAAGAATTTGCCTGGTCTGTAATCACATTTATCCCCTGCTGTCATGGAAAGAGTGATAGGATGCCCTGGGCCCAACTGCTCACTGGTCTGCTGCCCCAGGACTTGTGAAATTACCTGTAGGAGTTACTCCTTTGAGTTAAAGAATTACAGAACCACTTACAGGCACTATTCACCCTCCAACTGGTCAGTCACCAGGCAAAGAAAAGACTCCTAGGGGATGGGTGGCATCAAGTAAGTTCTGTTGAGAAAATATCTCTAACTGAGGGTAGCACTGGGGAATTTTACCGCAAAGAGGGTGCTCAGGACAAGCCTTGGCTACATAACCCCAAAGCATTAATAATGATGGTATTGCATTAACACTCAGTTGCTTTCTGCATAATATCTCTTTGAACCTCTGTTGTCTAAAATTGGTTCTGAATAGCTACTTTACTGATCCAGGTAACCGAATTCTTATATCATCAGTGTGTATTGTAAAATTTGGCTTGTCTGTATGGATCACGCCAACCAGGTATTTGCCAGATTTAACTTTCCCAACATATGTTAGTCCCAGGAAATACAAGTAAAATCCCTTCAGATGACAGGATAGTAACTGGGTGAATTGGCTCTAAGGCAGAACACTAGAGAATGGTTTAGATTGTGAGTTAAAGTGCTACACTCCACTTAGTCATTCATATTAAAAACATCAAGTCTGACTTGTGGTTTTATAGTTTAGGACTATTGTGGTGACTCTTGAAGAATGTCTTTTTTTACGTTTAGTTTAATGATGAAATGTTTAGTTAGAGGCAGCATGAGCTGGTGATCTCTGGGTAGGAGTGGAATGTCATGATGGAATAATTGGATCAATCTGGTCTTCTGGTTTGGGAACACCATTCTTCCCATCTGCCAAGTTCTTCCCTTCTTCCTACACCCACAGGAGCACAGATTTTGATTATGACACTGGGAAGTCTCCAACTGTCCAAGAACATCCCATGTGCTTCTAGTCTTTCTGGATAGAGGATAATACTCCTGCTCTAACACACACACCATGAATATTGGACATGTTGATGTTCATAGAAGTTGTTCTCTATTGAGTTTCTACCTGAATCTTGAACTCAGTTGGCTCTGCTTTTTGGTTGTTTTAGGAGGGTCTTCAGTGTCAGACCTTTTGTTAGTGTTGTCAGTGATAATAATAACAATACTTATTATCTGGAGTGGAATGTTCTTTATCTAGCATAAAAACACACTTAATGGGGTTTTTCTACTAGATTCCTAAGTATCCTTGCCTTGACTATCTAATATGAGTAAATAATATTTAACTTCAGGAAAGGTTTGGTTTCTGAATTGAATCTGTACCTTTTTGCTAATCAAAAATCCCCCAGAACTTATGCAACCAAGTATTTGTCTTTTTGGTCTTAGTTCTCAAGAAACTGAATCTGAATTTAGTATTTAATTATACATGATAGACTTACCTGTGAACTCACTTATCCTGGCTTTTGTTTATTTCTGCTCCTGGATAAATTGGAGGGCTAGATAATTTAGTTCCTGGCATAAGTAAGAACTTTTTTTTTCCTCTTGAACCCATGAACATTATTTGTTGTCAAGGGAAGACAGAAGTAACTCACAATTAGTAAGTTCTAATGGGGCAGTTGGAAATATGAAAGAAAAACCTGGAGCTTGATTTGAGGTTAGAAAACATAAAATAGACCCTGCAGTTTTCTGTGTGTGAGTGTGTGTATAAAACCAGAGAGCATCTGAGATGGAAAAGAAAATGTGGCTAGGGAAGCTGAGGAAAGGAAAATTCAGAAGGAAAACAAATTGGCATTGTGTAGTCCTAGAAACATTTTTTTGAACTCTCCCACACATTGTGCTTCATGCTGATGAAACAACAAGATACAGAAAACCATTGCCAATCAAGACAGAAAAAAAGTGTCAAGGTCATTAGAATGGTAGTTAGGGAACCTGATTTTGAGTCCTGCCTTGGTCACTACTTAACAGAATATCTTTGAGAAAGTCACACTCTCTCTAGGTCTCTGACTCTTCATCTTAACACGAGAGGTATGGCCTAGATCTCTCTAAATCCTCTTTGAGCTTTGACATTATGAGTCACTTTAAAAATGCTTCCATATTGCACCAGTATTGGGAACAGCGTTGTCACTCTCTGCATTTGGCCTGGTCACAGCTTGAGCTATAAGTAGTATCAGGTCAGAACTGATATTTTGACTTGGTCTGTTCTGACGTCCCCTGGACTCTGCGTCCCAGAAATTTCTATATGTATTCAATGGGTGACTTGCCTGTTTAGTAATATTCCTTTTGTACTGCAGGAAACAGCTACATGCTGGTATCTTTCCTGTCCGGCCAAAATAGCCCATAGCACAGCAGTCTCAGAACAGTTCGTATGGGTTTATTGAAATACCTGGGCCAAGATGTACATCAGGCCCAGACCCATAAAAGACAGGCGTCCTCACTTGGGGAAACTGACATCCTTAAGACCACCCTATGGGACAATACGTACTGGACCACTCCAGGAGGCTGGCCATGTCTCTTATTTACTGACCACATAGTCTGTTGGTCTGTTCTCCTTTCTAGAATGGAGTCTCATTAGACCCACTATTGCTTAGAAGCGCTTCCCTTTCTACTTCCCATATAGGGACTGTCCCCTGTGTTTCCCTGATTAGCTCATTCCTTCCCCACCAGGAATGCTATTAAAATAGAAATTTCAGCTGTCACTTCTTAAATTGAGGTGTAAGACCAAGAGGTGTGTTTTTCTAAGTAGCTGGCTGAAGCCTGGTTAGCAAACTCCATACTCTCACCCATTCTGGAGATATAAAGAGATTGATACATGGATATTAGAGGGAAGACTTTTTTGCAAGGGAGCTGATGGTGTGCTGAGCCAGCTCCCATTCCTAGCCGGGAGAAATGGGCCCTGTCAAAGCACTGGGAGAGCTGGGGAAGTCCTCCACGTGCTGACAGGGAACACAGATGACAGGGACTCAACAGGCTGGGAGAAGCTAAAGGGTGAGAGTTGTGCAGCAGCCGCTTCCACAGTGACACGGCGGAACATCGGCTGCACTGGAATTGACCAGCACTCCCAGCGTTTGTCCATGAAAAGGACCGGTATTTCCTGTGGCTGAGGGATTTGTTGTGCAGTGATCCGTGGGTCTGATTCATGATGGCTACTTGGAGCGTGAATAAACCTCAGTGGAAAAACTGGAGATTCCTGGGGACTGATGCAGGGGCAATGAGCCAGTGGGGAGAAGATTCACTGACCTCGGCAGTGGAGACCACTGATGACGGAGCCTGCTGGAGGGCCTGCCAAGCTCAGCCAGCACTTGCGTTGTGGCAGCATCTCTGTTCAGTGAGCAGAGACTGTCCTGTTTCACTTGCTCTTTTCCCATCTCCTACCCCACTTGCAGTCCTTGAAAACTGCTAGCAATTTGGAGGAGCAGGAGTTGAAACTGCCAAGTGAAGGACAGAAGAGAGGCTAAGCAAGGCCTCCGCATATTCCTTATAGTTCTACCAGGGGAAGGAGAGATGCCCTCACTCTAAAGCAAGGTTTAAACTTTTATGTAGAACTGTATGTGGTAGGTAGAATAATGCCCCAACCCCAGGTTGTCTACATCCTAATTCCTGGAAGGAACTGTTGACTGCGTTACCTTGTATGGCAGAGGGGAATTAAGTTTTCAAGTGGAATGAAGGATGCTAATCAGCTGAAGATAAGGAGATGATTGTGGATATCCCAGGTGGGCCCGATGTAATCACAAGGGCCCCTATGAAGTGAAAGAGAGAGGCAGGGGAGTTAGTGTCAGGAGATGCAATGTAAGAAGGACTCGACTGGCTGCTGCTTGTTTTGAAGATGGGAAAGGAGCTGTGACGTAGGCAATCCAAGCAGCCTGTGTGTGACAGAGAAGACAAGAAGTGGGCTCTCCCCTGGAGCCTCCAGAAGAGAACCCAGCACTGCGGACTCCTTGACTTCAGCCTAGTGAGACCCATGTCAGACTTCGGACCTTCAGAAATGTGAGATGATGACTGTGTGCTGTTATAACCCTCTTATTTTGTGGCAATTTGTTACAGAAGCAATAGGGAAGTAATACACTGAATTGCGGCATTGAGGTGGTATCACTTCAGAATGACCAGAAAAGTCTTGGAGAGGAAAGAATTAGATCCTGGGGAGTAAATTAAATGAAGAGAGGAAGGCCTGGCTGGGTGGCTCAGCTGGTTGGAGCGTCATCCCATACCCCAAAAGGTTGTGCGTTCGATTCCTGGTTGGGGCACATGTGGGAGGCAACCCAACAGTGTTTCTCTTTCTCTCTCTCTCTCTCTCAAATCAATAAACATATCCTCATGTGAGGATTAAAAAAAATGGAGAGGGAAGCCAAAATATGAAGTTACTTGAGGAATAGATGCCCCATGATGTGATTGTTTGGCATAACAATTTCATTGCTAAATTGTGTCATCTGCGGGGCTTTTTTTCCCTAGAATTGACCAACAGGGCAGATCTGGAACCTGAGTCCAAGTGAGTCAAGTATTCTGTGCCTCCAAATGGAGGCCATGTCTGTAGACCAAACCCAGAGATGAACTTCTTGTGGGGCTCTGTTAGGTTGGAGAAATAGTTGTTCCATTAGGGTGATTGGCTATGAATATGAACTTCAGCTGTTTTTCAAGCAGCCTTGAAATGGGGGCTGAAAAGGCAGGTTTCGATAAAGGTTGCAGCCTTTTGTAGTGAGAGGCTCGGGCTGTGAGTGGTTGAGGTGAAAGGTAAAGCTGGGGTTCCATCTTGGAGGACTTTAGAGACTGCCCGAAACTGGCTGCCTTTTACCCCAACAATCAGAGTGAGAGCTGATAAAGATTTGAGCTAGGACAACAAAGAGATTGGAAGGAAGCAAAGTGGACACACTTTACAGTTAAGTTAAAGGTGACAAGACTTGTGTATAAACTAAATGACAATCTTAGTTTTTCTATCCTGTATAATTAGGAGATTGCTATGTCTTGAGCTGATAGTGAAAATGAGAAGGTGGGTGGGTATTTTGTTTTCTGTTTTGTGGAATTATACCTTCAAAGTAATTGTGGGATACCTTTTTGGGGCAGAAGGCCCAACTCAATGTTACATCAATAGTGGGAGAAGGAAGGCAGAGATTGGGATGATGATTTGGGAATTGTCAAATCAAAGATAAAAATAGTTAAGGTCACAGGAGGGTATGACACTGTTTAAGAAGAAAGTATTGAGAATCATCTGGACACCATTTCTATTCAGTTAGCAGGGGGAGCTTTCTAATGAAAAAACATAGCAGCGTTGCACATCTCAAGCAGGCTGAATAGAGGAAAGCAGAATTCAATGAGACTGGTGAGCAGAAATGAAAGCTGAGGTGTCAGAGTGACAAAGGCTGAGTAAATATTAGGTTGGCACCCGTGAGCAGAGAGAAGCAATTTTTAATACAATCAAAAAGGATGTAGAAAGCTGAGCTGTAAATTGAGAGGAGAAACTCCATGTGAATGATTGGCGCGTGGGAAAGAGAAGCAGGAGGAAAGTGTTCGTGCCTTGGCGATAATGGCAGGCCTGCGCGAAGAGAAAGTTATAAGGCAGGAGCTGGAGAGAGGAAGATAGGCGATGCCGATCCCTCTTCCTGGAATTAAACTTTAAATGACAGTGTGTATGCAGTATAAAAATGCCCATGGGGGCATTTTATATGGCAGTTCTGAGCATGCGAGGAGGCTGGGCTCCAAAGTGAGTTGCCCTCTCCTGTTGCGAGGGTATGAGTGGCACAATGACATGCAGCCAGAACTGGCACACAGGAGGGTTTGTCACCCATTGTGTTCTCAGCATTACATTTCATGGGAGGCAGAAGCCAGTGCCTGTCTCTGAGAAGCGTATGTTATAATTAGGAAGACAAGATCTTCACAGAGGAGAACAGTTTAACATAACCAAACTAGAGACACATTTTTAAAACTAATATTGTAAAATTTCAGAGTACAGGGAAGATCCTATTAGCCTCTGTGGGGTTAGTTGGGGAAGGCTTCCTGGATTGCACGGGGCTTGAATTCGACTATTGAAGTAGAATGAGTAGGGTAAGCAAAAGCATACCCTAAAAGAATACCCCCAAAAGAGAATAGGGCCTTTTGACCTTGGCCTCAGGAGCTATCCATCATTGCCTAGGTTGTCACAGCAACATGGTAGCTATTGGTGAGGTTGGCAGGCCTTCAGGAGGAGGTAGAACTACAGGAAGCACTTGGGGAGAGGGGGTAGGACTTTGGGAGGACAGGCGATGGATTGATTAGTCCTGGCTATGAACCTGACCAGCTGGGTGATTATGGGGTATGTACTTAACCTCTCTGAGGCTCAATGTCCTTGTCTGTAAAATAGGGGTCAGGAAAGGCAACTCATAAAATGGTATCTTGTGCACTGGCCTTCACGCACCCTGTTTCTTCCTATTCTATATATAGCAGGTGTGCATCTCCCTTCTCGTAATCTGACTCTAGACGCAGACCTCAGTCTGCCTGTCTCATCCTCCCCCCGTTCACAGTCCAAACAAGTGCCCCAGAGTTCTTCCTAAAACATCTTGCTAATCATCCCTCACATGCTAGAGGTCTTCACCATTGCCTACAGGGGAGAGTAAAACCTCTGCCTCCCCCGGCACTAACTTTGTCCGCATCTGTATCACCTGCCAGCCCTCCCCTTACACTCAGTCTTTGAGGCGCTGCTTGCCGACACCCAAACAGCCCGGGCTCTTCGGACCTGGCTCTCATTGTTCCTCCGACCCGGAATTCCCTCCCTGTACCCCCAGCCTCTACTTACCCTTCCCTTCTCCCCCACCTTACTATCTGCTTTATGCGAGACTTTGGACTTGATCATTGAAGTGTTTCCTGAGTGACCCCCGCCCCTCCAAGACCGCCCACAAAATATAATCGTCCCCTGTGTTGTGTGTGTCCACTCAAGCTGGCACAGCCTTCCACAGCGTGACTCATATCTCACTGCATGTGCTGCTGCAGGGCTGCCTCATCCCATCAGATTTGGGGGTGCTTGAAGGCAGGGATGATGTCTCTTTCTCTTATTTTGCTTGACTTCACCAAGCCAACCGTGGTGATTAATTAAACGCATTAAGCAAGTGAGGGAATGAATGGAACAGAAGCCAATGTCCTCTGGCTAACCCTTTCCTCTTTGGGTGGTTTCAGGTTAGGCTGGGCCAGAATTGCACAGCTGGATTTTTTAGAGTGACTGTTACCATTTTCTGTCTCTTCACCTAGACAGGTAGGAGGCAGGAAACTAGCCAGAGACATGCTTCTAAGTTTCCTGGATTTTGCTTCGGAACAGCCACTCAGGAATCCTCTCCTGCCTAGTTTGGTTAGATGAGCTCAATGTGTGTGTGCTCGCCTGGGAGCTGGAGTCTTATAAGGCAGGCCCCTGAAGTCTTTGGGGCTCAACGCCCCTTCCAAGTGAAGGAGCTTGTTTTGTGCCAACCCCTCTATTCTGTGTCAGTGACCTCCTCTCTCATGTCTTCAAAGTAAAGGGGAAACAACCTGATACCGTGGTCAAGTGAAGTGACGGAATCTGTGCCTGGTAAAGGGGCAGGACGAGCCTCAGGTGTAAAACTGAAGCCAGCCAAGCCCGACTTTCCCGTCTCCCTTCTCTAACCTGCCCTTCACCCTCAGTGTCAGATTGTCTACTTCATGCCTTCGTTTTCTCTATTGGAAAGTGTGCTTTCTGCTAGAAGGGCATGCATTATGTTTATCATGTCAGCTTTTTCTAAATACCTCTTAAAGTGACTATAACTTAAGGTTGGAAGGCTGCCTTCCCCACTGATAAGATTGCAGAGGGTACAGTAACCCTATTGACAATATGTATAATATATTTTACTGGGGGGTGTGTGTGTGTATGACATAATACATATGACATAAACACGTCGGACCTGGAAATGGACTCCAGGTTCAAATATTGGTTCTGTCAGTTACTAACTGTATGAAGTAGGGAATGTACTTAACTTCTCTTAGCTTCTGGTTTGTAATCTGTCAAATGGAAGCAAATTATTTCCTGCGTTGAGGTTTGTGGTGAGCGAGAAATGAGCATCACATAGGCGTTTGTTGAATATGCTTTGGACTTAGTCTGCTGGCGTTCAGACCTGACTTCTCTGCTCGCTGCAGTGTGACCTTGGAAAATGCTCTGCGCCTTAGTTTCCTCCTCTATAAAATGACAGTATAATAGTACCTACATTATAGGGTATGTGAGGTTGTCGTGAGAAAATACACATAAAACTTCATAAGAAAGTGTACAATTAATACTCACAAATGAAACTCTTACATTACTTCAAGTGTTGTGAGAATTGAAAGGAATTGTAACTTTCAAAGTGTCTTTAACACTGTTCAGGTACCAGGAATCCCCTCGATGTAAACTTCTCTAGGAATCCTGGAGATAACTGCATATGTCTGTTTATCCTCCTCTGTTTGCATTTATAACATGGTTGGAGGGGGCGTGGCATGTAATAGATGATCACGGTGTGTGCACGGGTCTGTACTTCGGTGGAGAGACCCTGAGAGCAAGGGAACCCAGCTTCACCATGCAGAATGCCCAGGAAAATTCCCTTTTTGGTGTCAAATCACAGGGTCTCACTCTTACTCAGAATGTTCATGAATAATGATAGTAATTAAGCCTCTCTAATTAAAAGTGTTAAAAAAGGAAAAACCTCCCAAACTACTTGTTATAGACCTGCAAAAAGTGACATGGGAATGATTGTTCTTTTTTTAAAGGAAGCAAAACAGGTGCTGTATAGGGGAAATTCCTGTTGGCTGGAAATCGGAAACCGGGTACCACTGGTCAAATGAAGACTTTGTCGTAGATCTCTGGGTGTCAAACTTGAGTGTGCATCCAGATCACCTGGTGGGCTGGTTAAACCAGGGCTTCTGGAAGCCTTTAGGTTGGGGGTGGTGCCAACAGTGTGCCCTTCTCGTGAGTTCACAGTGATGCTGTTGCTGCTGGCTTATCTGAAATTTGCCTCATGAATGCCATCAGGGGAGTCTTTTGTAAACCAGAAACTGCCAGGCCCATCGCAGACCTCCAGAATCAGAAACTTTTGGTGAGATACACACTTAAGCACCCAGGCGAGTCTCATGACAGGGAGAACTTGGAAAACACTGGGCAAGGGAACTCTCCACAATTCTCCCTGATCTGTCTTCATTGGGAGATATCAGAACCGATGGACACAGAGTAAAGACTTAGGGGAGGAGAAAACACAACTTGGAAATGCTCAAATTTAATTTAGAGTGTGATTATATTAAATCTAAAGTGGGGAGATGCTTCTCCACTTGGGCTGCGCATTAGGCTTAGCTGCGGAGCCCTAAGACCCCCTTGTGTAGCCCACACCAAAGGACAGGCACCACAGGGTCTGTGAGAATGGACCTTAGGCGAATGCGCATAGTTTTAATGCTTCTTTCAAGTTTCCGGTGCCCATCGATGGTTAAGAACGACAGAGCCTGGGTCACGGCTGCTATTTTGCGGTAACTTAATGGTATGACCAAGGGCAAGTCTTCTAAAGCCTTTGGAATAATTCTCTTTGGTAAAATGGATGGTGGCGGAGCACATGGAAAAGTGGTGGGATTTGATCAATAGTTTTCAGCCTTGGCTGGACACTTGAATCATCCAGTGAAATTTAAAAATAAAAACCTACTGATGGGCAAGCCCCACTCTAGCATCTCAGGTCGGGCCTGTGCATTGGTATGTTTTTGTTTAATGTTTCAGGTGTTTAAAATATGCAAGCAGGGCTAGAAACATTGCATTAGAGGATTTCTAAAGGCTCTCTGAGTTATACATTATGTTCCCATATGAGTTAGCCATTGACTTCCTATAGCCAGTGTCAAATCATTTTCAGAAAACAGACTAAATTGTCAAACATTTTCCATCAAATGACTTTCCTCACTGTGCATTAGTATTTGCTGTATTATAATGGCTCACATAATCATATAACAGGGGTTAACCTTTTGGGGAACACTTACTTGCTTGACACCTTATAATAATTTATCCTTCTCATGAAATTTAGGCATTTGAATACTTTTATAGAAGATAACATGACAACTTAAAGAGAATAACTTACTTGCCCAAGTGGCAAAATGATCCAGTTTCATATCTCATGCCAGTTCCATTATGCCAGTACTTTTGAAATTGTAGTGGCTTGGAGAATTCTGTAAAATGTGGACTGATTCAGAAGGTCTGGGGCAGACCTTAGATTCTGGCTTTCTAACTCACCCCCGCCTCCACCCTGTGATGGCTCTCGAGCCAGCCTTTAGGTAGTGCTTTGAGCATTTGAGTTCTATTCCACATTCTCCCCATGTAGACCTGTGAGCTGTATTCCTTTTCTTAGACATTATTATAGATCTAATGGGCCCTGGCACATACAAGGTACAACCCCCACACAGAACATATTCATCCAGAAGAGTGCTGTTTTCTTCAAAGTAGACCCTTTGGGAGTTTTGCCCATATTCTAGAAATAGTGCTTCTAACATGCTGTTTTTGCACTTATTCTTTGCAAATTCCCTTTAAAGTCTTGGGCATATTCTTTGGACCATTCTCAAACTTAGCAACTCTTTAGTCCCTTAGGATAGACTGGATTTTTGGAAAAGCTAAAACTGGTGAAGTGGTGAATGATGTAATACAGTTTAGGTCAATGTAAACAAGTAAATATAAAGGTACATGGAATATAAAATGTCCTTGCCTTCACATTACCAGAGAAGAGATTGGGAAATGATATCAGTACAGAGGTCTTCATTGAACAGAAGCAGAGACTTCCAAGACTGGAGCAGTTGGGACAACTTATATTCTGGTCTACAAGCAAACATTTACCAGAGCAGTCTTCATATTTACAACAGTATCATATTCGAGGGGTTAACAGACTTTATTGTTAAGAATAATAAATATCTTAGGGTTTATGGGTCACATAATATAGGGTCTTGCATATTTTTCCATGTGTATTTTAACCAACTTTAACCAATGTAAAAACCTTTTTTTAATTTTATTTTCTTGAAGACCATACCAAAACAAGCCAGTGACCACATTTGGCTCATGGGCATAGCTTGTTAATCATATTTCTTCACTAAACAGTGCCAATTTAAAAATGGGCATCTTTATCTATATACATAATATAGTCTGTTGTTTAAGCCCTGTAAAAGATAAAAAAAAATTGCTCAGGCCTTAGGCAGTGTTATAATTATAATTATTGCTTACTTAACTAAGAGCATTTACATTGATGATAACCCCCAAATATCTTCATAGCCCTCTTTTTCTGTCTCCCTTCCTCTATGTGCACACGCAGTATTATTGATGCCCGCCAAACGATTATGCTTGCTGACCCTGGATCCCATAGAAAAACAATGCAGAACCTATTTGAGACAAAAGCCCACAGTAATAGAAACAGCCTGAGGAGTACAAAGGAAGGGGCCTAGAATTTCCTCATTCCTTGCTCTTCTCAGGGACTGTTGGAATGCTGTCTTCAGGTCTGGTTTTGTTTTGTTTTGTTTTATTTTGTTTTGTTTTGTTTTTTACATGGCAGATTGAAAGGTCAGGCAGAATGGCCATTCACCCAGAAGACTAATTCAGCTAGGGGAAAAACTGGCCCACTGAGGATGACAGCAAGGCAGCTCTCCTGTAGAAAGTTGCCAAGCCGAGGCACATTTGAAGGGTATTGCGGGCCTGGCCTATTCCTGGGGGCATTGGTTATGAACATAACCTTGGCTGGAAGTTGACATGTGCTTTTGCAAGCACAGCTGCCGCTTCCATCTAGAGCTGGCCATGGTCTCCTGAGGGCCTGCAGAGGAAACCAGGATGCATCTGGAGTCCAAGCCTGGCCAGGCTTCTGTACTGCGATGGCTCTGTCTGGTGCCCAACAAGGTGGAGGTGGCTACTTGAAAGTCACCATAGAAGAAAAGGGGTTCCGTGGGTCAGGACCCTTTGAGAGATGGTTCCCAGGTGACATGGAATAACTCTGGGGCTTCTCCTCTAACACTGCGCTTCTCTCTTCTGAGCATCATGGAATTGTGTTAGATTTCAGAGCTGAGCAAGACACTTGCGTATTTGCAGCCTTCCCTAGGGGCTTGTGGCCCAAAGAAGGAAGGGGATGCAGCGCACTCAACAGGGGAGCCTCCAGCTTGGTAATGATTTCTAAAAGCTTCGGTTATCAGTGAAATGAGGAGGCTTTTCTGACTGTGTCACACAGGACAGAGGCAAGCAAAAATCTGCAGGGATGAGAAAGTGAGGGGGTGGGTGTACTGACTGGGCTAATAATGTTAGGTAGCTGGGGAAAGACATTCCCAGGTATTAGGCAAAGGAGAATCTGAAGCTGTGAGTCCTGGTGCAACTACTCAACTCCGCCTTTGTAGTGTGGATGCAGCCATAGACAGTTTGTCAGTGAACGTGCAACAATGTGCTGCAACAAGACTTTATTCACAAACTCAGGTGATCAGAGGAAGAAAAGACAGAAGAACTTTTAGATAAAGACGACAGAGCTTAAAGAAAGATGGTTGTCCCTACATATTTCCCCCGCGGCTTCCCTGGGGGCCTGAAGTTTCTACAATGTACATGTCAAAGTTCTTAAGGACTCAGGAGCACCTTAATTGGGTTAAGATGTTGTATTAGGAGGAATATATTAGAGGAATATATATGTTCTCAAGGAGGAGAAAATATTAAAATATTACTTGGTGAATAGTTACTTTGACTAATCAGTGAGCACACTTTGCTGGCTAAACAGTCATAAGAGGGAGTAGGGCCCAACAGAGGTCAGTGCAGGAGATCAGAAAACTTCCAGGGACCAACATTATATCTGCCACGTGCAAGATCTTGTACAGGGAGCCATCAGGGCCACGAGGATGAACAAAACAACCATATTTCAAGGAGACTGAAACTTAATTGAACATGTACAGTATCTATACAGGGTGGGGCAAAAGTAGATTTATAGTTTGGAAAATAATTAATAACTAATAACACAAGAATAAACTGCTTCATGTACTCACAGCTGTAAATCTGCTCTTGCCCTACCCTGTATGCATATATGTATTTCTAATTCTGTATGCATGTACTCATTCACATATCTGCACATAACCACAGATAAGGTGTAAAACAATAGTACATGGTAAGTAGTTGCCAGTGGTGTAGGCAGTAACCCTGAAGACCTTTAGAAAGGAAATCTCTTCCTATCGGCCAGTCTTTAGGGATGTGTGGACTTTGAATTGAACCTTAGCTGACTGCTAAGAGTATGCTTGGTGGAAGCACCTGCCTCTATTGCCCCCCACCCCCAAAGAACAACAGCAAAACAATAGGCATAAAGGGGAGAGAGCAGGGGGACTTCTGACTATTACCCTCATTAAATTAGAATTCTGTACAAAGGGGCCTGAGGTCAGATATAATATTGGTTAGGATGGTTATGGTCCCTTCGCAATGTGGTTATGCCCTTGACTCCATGCTTCTACTTATCATCTTAAAATATATGACACAAGGCAATAGAAAATACCTGCATTTAGTTATTTAGATAGTCGGCAAACAATCCTTGGCTTCTGGACAAAGTCAGGCTCTGATGGTTCAGTGCAGCCCTTCTCCACCGCTAGAGACACAACTCGGAGCTCTGAGCTCACCAATATGCAGTGGGGCTGTATTCATCTCATGCATGTGAAAGTTAACTAATATTTCACTTACATGGGACTCTGAGAAGCCATTTAATAGTGGAGGGTAATCATTCAGTTGTTCAGTGAAAGGATGGGTAAAACAAAATCCCAGGATGCCTATAGTAATTAAAAGGGCATTGCATTTATTGCATGATTTTAGATAACACATGTCAAGTCTCTCCTTTTTCACACAACCACACATTATTGATGAACGGGCATCAGGAAGGCATTAGGTGGTGCTTTATTGCATTATTTTAAGCACTGAGGTTTTTATATAAGAAGGGTATAGATTTATGCTGAGTGATTCAGCTATGAAGCAAGCACATTAATTTGTTCATGAATGTGAACTGGCGATTACCTCCATTAAAGTCACCAGGGCAGACTGATCACTTTAATTTGGGCAGCGGTATGCAAACAGCATTTGCTAGCGGTGTGTGTATACCTAAGAGCCCAGGCAGGAGAGCTGCTCTACATCCCTGAGGAGCCCTAGGAATGTAGATTTGCATCCTCATAGGTGGATAAGTACTGGCGAGGTTAGGAAGTCTGGTGGGCCTAGGAAGATAATTGCTTCATAGCACCGTGCAGCAGATATTGTGTAAGGCTCATGTAGTATTAGTTGCTGAATGCTGATTTGGTGATAAACTCTAAAAAGCATGGTACAGAGAACATATACTTGCTCCGAATTCTAGGTCATAGAACTCAGGATCCTTCTAGGGATGGCTAAGTTATGACACGTTGAATCATGCTCTGCTTTTTACAGGATGAATAGAACTTGTGAGATTTAGTAAAATCAAAAAATTGGAGTTGAGTACCTGTACTAGATATAGTGAAGACTTCTTCCCTGGAAGAATGCACAGTCTAGCTGGGGAAATGTGAAATGACTTTGCAGCAATCCTGACTTCCACTTGTGGTCTGGAGACTGAAGGTTGGAAAGACATTGAGATTGATGTGGTGACCAAGAAGGCAAGGAGAAACTGTGTTGAGGAGTATGGCACGTAATGCCAGTGACACTGGAGAATGAGCAACTTGTTCATTGCTGGGGACCTTTCAGCAGTCTCTATGGCCATATGTAAGTAAGTGCCACAACAGATTCCCTGACCCAGTACGTCCACTTCTGATGGGACCAAAAATTTTGTTTTTGGTAAAAGCAAACATCGGAGTCTTCTTTAAATGTATGACCACAGAAAATTGACTGAACACATAAAGCAAAAATGTTTAAGAATCTTAATCAGTTATTTTAAAATAACTACAATTATGTAAAGAATCTGGAAAATGTTTGCTGTGTAAGATTAAGCAGTATCAAAAAGATACATGCTAAGACTGCAACTTTATAAAAATTATATATAACTGAAGGATAAACTATGCAAACGGTCACTTAGACTTTCCTTTACCCTCATTGCTTCCACTCTATTTTCTTTGTCATAAATTTTACAATTTAACTTTAAAAATGCACTTACTTAATTTCACCAAAATATAAACTTCTCTAGGAAATATGAAAATATTTGGTTACCTCTGTGTATGGCACATTCTAGGCATCAGTATTTGAACAGATGAATACATACATCAGGGGTTGCATATGGTTATTAAAATATTTCTTTACTTTCATAGCGACCTTTCACAATATGAAGATAACACCTGTCAGCTTCTTACTGGGTGTTAAGCACTCTGCTCATTTTTTTTCATCAGCCTTATCACCACTTTGTTATTTTATATTTGTGTTTCATAGTTGAGGAAATTGAGGCTCATACCACTAATGCAACATACTCGATGGCAAGAATAAAAATCAGGATGTAAACCTTAGCTGTCTGACTCTAAAGCCAAGGCTTTTACCGTTATATGATTAAAAAATTAAAATATATACAATAATTACAAACATCAGGTGCTTTAGAGAAACCATTTAAAATGGAAGCATGAAAAAGTGTTTCTCATTTTCTTATGTCCCAGGGTTTTCATGCTACCCCATCTACCAATCTCTACTGAGCCATCCCTCCTTTATCAAATTATCCCTGCTGTCTCCTCTGTCTTTCAGGAACCTAGTTACTGGTAATCAGGTTGATAAACTCATTTCTTTCTAAGGCAGCTGAATTTTAAAAGGATTCCAAAGTACCTCGGTCAGGAGGGAAATGGGGGTTGGGGGAGAGGCAGGAGCAGCTAAAGAGGGGATAAATGGTGATGGAAAGAGACATGACTTGAGGTGGTGAACACCCAATATAATATACAGATAATGTATTATAGACTGCTACACCTGAAACATATATACTATATATAATATATACGCTGATGTCACCCCAATACATTCAACAAAGAGGAAAAATAAACAATTATAACACTATACTACAATAAAAACAAACAAACAAAAAACCAAAATACCTCAGCCAGGAAGAGATACTGCTGCTAACATTATTTGGAATGGCCAGATCATTGGGGCTCTCCTCATTATCAGGTCGTGAGAGTGGTCATTCGGTCTTTTTTTTTAGGACCATCTTTGTGGAAGTCCATCGTTTTCCTAAGGTCAAATCCCTGTATTTACATCAGCCACTTCTGCATTGTCTCTCAAAGATTTCAGGGAAGCATATTGTTTCATCTCTTACTGGATTGTAAAATTCCATCGGTAAAACAGGAGGCATGTTCTACAGGACCCTTAAAATTCTAGACAAGATAGACACACATAAATTAATGCCTTTTTGTGTGCTAATCCGATCAGTGCAGATAACTGAATAAATCTCCAGGTCGAGACCATAACTTTCTTCATTGCCATGATTGTTATAGAAAATAACTGTATGCGGAATTTGTGCCATCACCTCTTCCTTTATGGTTTTACATAGCCATGTGACTGTAGTGACTGGAAATTCCATAAATTCCTTGTTAATGGTAAGTTCACTCATTTTATCCTCAAATTTATGATGATAATGAAATATTAACATAAGGAGCAAGTACTTTATAAACCTCAGAATTGCTAGTCTGATTTATTTCAATAGTGTATTCTTAAAACACCAATATGATATCTAAAGCTGTGAAAATTAATGAAATGATAGAGTGTTTGGGTGTTAAATGCATTGAATATGTACTGACATCTAAAATTGAACAGAACGACACACATTTAAAAAAATGTAATTTGATTTTCAGGGTGGCCAGAAAAGAAGAAAACATCTTCTTTTTGAAGATGTTTTTCTTTCTGATGCACCTCAAATCACTTTGGAGTTAAATACTTTATTAGCAGAGGCTTTTAATATCTAATTAAAGCTAAGCCTTCTAGGCATTTTGGCTTTTCTTGTAAGTGTTCAAACAAGAGTATGGCATTTTTGAGACAGAACTGCTTTCTGCATTGATGTCCACACAAAACCATATTTCACAGCCACAATATGCTACTCATCTTGTTCTTTGAGCTATGCAGGACTTTTTTTGTGATTAAAATTATCTTGCATTTTAAGTGGTCACAATGTGTTTTCAGGAAGGTTCCACATGTTTCTGAATTTGTCAATTTTAACTCTCCCGTCAGTGTCCCCGGACTATCTCTACCTGGTTTTTGGCCTGCTAAGGTGATTATTAAAAGTTAGGGAATGAATGGCAGTTGTAGTACAAATTCAGTTCAAGGAGCAAGTTATCTTCTTGAATCAGCATCAGCCTTCCTTGCTGGTTTACTGTCTTTCTCATCCTGCTGATATTATTGTTTGCGTCACCTGCTTACACAATGCACCTCCAGAAGAGTAGAAAATGTCATAATTTTTGAGCATCCAGAAAGTTGTGCTAATCAAACAATCAGAAAAGAAATATTAAGACTGATCTCTTGACTTTCCCTGTGTTTCCTGATTTCCACCCAGGGGTACCGATTGCTCCTTTTTCTGAACCCATTCAGTTCTTGTCAGCTGCAACACACACTTTAGCAACGACTGTTCAGCTTCTTTCTTTTCTCCAAGATAACCATTTTTAAGACACTAAGTCAGATAGAGAGATTTGGCCCAGTCTGTGCAGTTTCTACTTCCCCAAATTCATTATTCTCCCAGAAGTTATGTGTGTGTGTGTGGTGGGGGGGAGGGGCAGGGGGCAAGGGGCGATGGGCGAACCTTCCTTTCATAAAAGATTGCTGGGCATTGAGTACGATTAGTTCACCAAGGAGCTGTGTCACCTTTATTCACGGACCTAGTCACTTTCAGAAATCCTAAATCAATCACAAAAGCCCCACATTTAATAGTTAATGATATACTTTGTTTTCTAAGCCTCTAGGAAGGTCAAATGACTCTTGTTGACTCAGCTAAGTTGTAAACAATTCAAGACTGGAGAAAGCAGAGGCCAACCTATAAATATTTCTTGCTTGGTTGACGCAAGCAAGTTTCAAAATCCATTAAATTTAACCATACTGCTCAACATCTTTTGGGTTACAGTCTAGTAACACACATCTATTAATGGTCTATTTTCTATTTTGTTATTGCTATTACTCTCTTTTAAATGTCTAATGATTCTAGCCTACCATTCCCTTCCCCTTCTCCCTGCATTAGGAAGATTATCATGCTATTTTTTTTTAAGGAGAGAATATTGCGATTTGAAAAATAGGACCTTTTTTTTTTTGTCAGAGTTTCTGATATTATAACATAAGAACTATAAAAAATAAGAAGTTAAACAATTCGTAAGTGCCTACTGGGTGCACTAGTCTTGGGCTGGTGTTGAAATGCCAACTGGCATTTCAAGCTGCATTATTGATTGGGAGTTGCCCCAAGACTGAAACGTAATGTTTGCTGCCAGGGTTCTAGAAAGCACAATATATGAAACTATGTTCAGAGTCATTATGGTACCAATGTCTAGTGAGAAGCAGAAAGGCAAGCCAAAGGAAAATAGGAAGGTAAGAATTTGGACTGAGTCCATGGCCAATTTAAAATATGCAAGCCTGCCTTCGGAGATAGTGAAAGCTTCAGCACTATATTGGAAATATTTTCAGAATGTTTCAGAATACACAATAAGGTAAATGAAATTCTGATTTTAAGTGGACTTAAAGAGCAGGAGTACATTGCAGAGTGGAGGCTGCCAGACTTTAGAATATATGGATCTGTGAATTAAAGAGAATGAATAATTGAAGAGCTATGGGGAGTTGCCAACTCTTTACATTTTGCTAAGTGTTGCTAGTGCTATTGCCCCTTACTAAGATTCTGCTGGGCAATGATGTTCCCACATTAGATCTAAGACATAATAGAGTTTATTTGAGCAAAGGATGAAGAAACATTTCAAAACAGCACAAAGAAAAGATCATTATCACCATGTAGAACTCATTGATTGGCATCTTCCTCACAGAACAGCCCTGTTCTTTTTAGCCCTTAGGCTCCCAGATTCAGCTTCTCCCTGGGGACCTACAGTCAGTTTGAGCAAGAGACTGAGGTCTGGAGTGACTTCGTGTGTAAGTCACCTCTGTGACTTACAGTCCAGTCACAGTATCCCTCTGCCATGCCTAGGCTGGTACTCTTTTGTTGTCTGCAAGCCTTAATGAACTCCATGCTCAGGTTTCTACCTAACTTATTCTGCACCCCTTTGAGATTCTTACAAGGACAAGAATGTGTTTCTTCAGAGCTGGTGATATAATTGTGGTTGCTATGTTTTTTTAAAAAATTATTTTATTATGGAAAATTTCAAGCAAAAGTAGAGCAAGTGTAATAAACCATTACACGCTATAGTCCAACTTCAATAATTAGCAACTACTGGTCAGTCTTGTTTCTTCTATACTTCCACTCAGTTTTTCCTACCCTAGATAAATGTAAAGCAAATCCCAAATGTATCATTTTATCCATAAAGATCTCCATATTTATCTCTAAAAGACATGGACACAAAAAATAACTGAAATATTATCAGTGTACTCCTTAATATCATCAAATATTTAGTCAATACTTAAAATTTACTTTATTGTTTCACAATGTACTTTTATGTTTTGTATTTATTTACTTGCATATTTCTGGATGTGTGTATTACAGTTTATTTGTTCTATTTGGGAGCCAAAAAACGCCTGACTTTTTCCGACTAGTTTACCGTCATCAGGATTTCCATGGTTGCATTTTGTGGTTCCGCTTTTCATATTTCTGTGTCTCTTGAGTGTCCTGTAAATTCAGAAGTGATCACAAGGCTGATCATTTCCAGGTTTTTTGTTTGATTTTGGTAAAGACATTTTATCCATAGTAATGTGTCCTTCCATCAAGATATACATATTTGGTTCTCTTACTCTCTCTTAATGTGCATTTTTATGTTAACAGCCATTAAATACTTGGTCTAGAATCGTTATCTCATTAAGAGCATGGGCATTTCTTCCCTACTTACCTAAATGCAAGCAAATATTACCCAAGACCTGGTTCCTGGATTATTTCTAAGTTTTTATGTTGTTGTTATATAGGTTATGCCAAACTCTTCAGCAGTTGTTCACTGCTGTGCAGAAATGTGACCTCAAGTTTCTGTCACACATCAAGCAATGTTGATAAAGAACAAACAAAATAATTATCTGAAATTATTTTATAAACTGAAATGTACAATAGCAAAAATAGGAAGAATTTAGCTGAAGATTAAATGATAGAATTTTATATTAAATACATATATTTTTCTGGAAATTCACCATAGCATCCTGATTTTTCTCATGTCACCATGAACAGAGAACACAGCATTCTGGTGTCAAATAATGGACCAAGAATGTAGGGACCATTGTTTAACACCAGAGTATTGGTAAACAGCTGCTAGAAGGTAATGTGAAAGTTTTTCTAGACAAATTTAAGGGGGGATTTAACTTTACCTTTGAGAGGACCTTTAATCCATGATGTATTACAAATCACTATATTCAGTAAAAAAATATTAAAAGCTGTTCTTTGATTCAATAAACATATTGAACACCAATTATTTATCTGGCATTTGTAATATAAAACACACTAGAGTAAAAATATAACAAAGATTAATAAAATGCAAAGTGGAAACAATATGATATAACAAAAATAAATTGAGAATCCGTATTATTAGTTCTTGCTCTGTCTTCAAGGATCCTCATACCCCTGGGCATTTAGTATCAAGGTATATTTGTCTTTCTCACAGACTTATTCTGAAAATTAAATAAAATAGTGAAGACTAGGTGAAGAATCAAAGGTGCAGTATTAAATATAAGAAACTACATGATAATGCTTGGAACTCAGTCTGTGGTCCCTCGTAGTACTATGTACTCTTACTGTAATAGACATAATATGTCCTTAAAAGCTTCAAAACAGGATTGTTTAGATTAATGATTTACTGAAGTAGTATTTGAAAGTATTTCTTGTATTACCATCTACCCATCTCCTTTTGCTGACAGGCAGTAGTCCTCCAAATGATCCCCAGTTCTGTGATTTTCCCACTGCTCCCCACTGTTTAACTAAAGTTTCTTTCACATTAGGAACTATACACACGTGTAATGCAGTGTAATCTCCCAGAGCATTAAAACATGGTTGGAAGGCATCGTTTTTGAGAGCAAAAATGAGCCAGATACAACAGGGCGGGTGGCCAGGAGGCGCCCGGGGGTGGCCTCACTGCTAACCACTCGTTCTACTTGCGCTACTGCTCCCAGGCCTGACGCCCTTTCTTTTCTCCTTTGCCCTTGCTAATCCCCATCCTCCTGTCCTCTTGACACCAGTCTGATGGGACTGATCAGTGTTTTGATGGCGGTTTTGTGTGCTGTTGACCTCGGCCAATCAATCTGACCTTGTATTGCCAATTCTCGCTCCTTGAAGAGAAGGGATAATACAAATTGAAATACTTGACATGGGATCCTGAATTCAGTTCAGCTGTTTTGGTTGCATCGTGTTAAAAGTATGAAATTTGAGTGCCTCTATACTAGACCTGTATGTTCTCGTTTGCTACACACTCCACCGCTACCCATGGATTATACCAGTCTCTTCAACACATTTCTCACACCCATGCAGCCCCTGAAAGTATTGGAGTTGGCTATTGTGGACTGGCATCTTCCTGACAGACCCTGACAGGAAGCTCTGAGTTACTTTAGGGAGAGTGTGCTGATGTTCAGCTTACTATGAGTTTCTTTTAAATTCAAAGCATTGCCTGTATCATCTCTTAGTGATCATAATTTAGTACTTATCTGGCCCAAATCACAGTGTTCTGCACTCAGTGATGAGTCTAAGGTGACAGTGTAGGGCAGCCATAGCAGACAACGGTTCAAAGCAACTCAGTTAAAATGCATCACAGTGTGTGCATGAGCACCCTAAAGCAATAATTTGTTATTAGCACCCTATTCTGAAAGGAATGCCTAACTTAGCATTAAAACTAATAACATTTGATTCAACAGTGAAGGATAGCCTAATCTTATTTGCGAAAGATTCTCCTGGATGTGTCGCTCTCCAGATAAGTTGCAGGGTCATGCAACAGTACAATTTTCCTTTGCCTCAGTGTAATTTTCACTCAAATTTTCTTCAACACAGGTTGCCAATTTGGCCTGTTCCATCTCCAACAATGAAGAAGGGGTGAAATTAGTTCGAATGGCAGCCACCCAGATTGACAGCCTATGTCCCCAGGTATGCTTTATTCACTTTGTTTCAAATATCGGTTGGTGACCTGAAACTCAAGACCTTTCTCACTCCAGTCCTCATGTCACTCTTTTCCTTGCCTTGCCCTCTTTCCTCTCACCAGAATGTACTACCAAACATCTATGGGCTGTTACCTTTATCAAAAAAAAAAAAAAAAAAGAAAGAAAGAAAGAAAAAGAAAAAAGAAGAAAAGAAAATCTAACTCTTCCAGTCTCTTCAGAATCACTTTGGCAATTATTGTCTCTTCTACTCATATTAACTTTGTTTTATTTGTTTTGGACTGTTATTGAAATACTCCATACCTATTTACCTTGTCTCAACAACTAAATTATAAGCTTGCACATGTAGAATAAGAGTTATGCTTCTGCCACATCTGTGATAAATAAACAGGACTTGTCCAGTAAACACTTTCTGAAATCTGATGGTAATTACTGTATCTCAAAAGAGAAGAAAAGCAAAGCAAACAAAAACTAATGGTAGTTGCTGACCTACTTCATCATTCATGTTTTTGATTGTCCTTCTGAACACTGAGAACCCACTTATCTGAAGAAGCACACAGTCCCCGGTTTCAACATGTTATTTTGAAGACAGTTCTCAGTATGTCCTTGGATTGTTTCTAACATATAGGTCATCAATGCGGCTCTCACCCTGGCTGCCCGGCCACAGAGCAAAGTTGCTCAGGACAACATGGATGTCTTCAAAGACCAGTGGGAGAAGCAGGTCCGAGTGCTGACAGAGGCCGTGGATGACATCACCTCGGTGGATGACTTTCTTTCTGTCTCAGGTAATCAGAAACAGGCCCCTTGGAAGGAGGCTGAAGGAGGAGAACAGGATGAGATAAGGGATAATTTGTAAATGTCATGGGTCTGTGTTTCAAGTGCTCTTCTTGTCCTTCTGAGCTTTCAATCATCTCTGCAAATGTGACTCTCATACCCTCTTAAATTCTTCTTCGGTGTGCACATCATTTCAAGATACCAGTCAAAGCATTAGAGGGGAAAACACAACTTTCTGATAAAGATCAGAAGTCCAAACAGATTATGCAAGAAGACCTAGCTTCTTTTCTAGTTTCTGGTGTTTTAAAAAATAGGATGATCTCTGGTGCACCTGAATCACCTCTCTGAAAAAGGGTATAGGGTATGGGATTGGTTAATCCCCATGGTTTATGTTTAAATCTTTAAAAAAATCTGCTATTCCATTGGGCTGTGTTAAGGGGGTCAGTTTCGCAAGGTGAAGTTCCCCAGGTTTGCCGTAAGCCAGGAAGAAGTAATAGCCACAGAATGAACCCATTAGATGGCACGCCGGAGCTGTTGAGTCTTTGAGCCCTTGTCTATGAGGCTGTATAAGAAAGAGAGAGAAAGTAACTAGAACTAGTCATCCTTTGAAATTGTAACTTTCTTCCTTGTAAATGAAGCCAGACTAAAGGATGTTAGTGCATTTGAATAACGGTGCAGTCAGTGATTGCTTTGACACTTAACGGGACTCATCAGTGCCTTAGCAGAATAGGACCACCAGACAGCAAATGGGCCTTTTTTCCCCAAACACATTTGGCTCAGTTAACATAGAAGAGTCTCTCTGTGAGGAGTTGGGGGAGAGATCACTGGAAACATCGACCTCCGATGTCCTGAGCAAATAACCAAATGCAAGGCATTCAAATAACCAAACGACCCTTGAAAATTTCAAATTGACCAGGTGTTAATTCTAACCACAGGTGTGGAACTCACATCTGTCAAGTCAGTCAGCAATTGCTTTGACCAGGCTATTGTTCTTGGCCACTGGGGCCCGAGAGGGAGAGTTCACAGCACTGCTGGTAGGACGAAGCCGATGGGACCCCTGACTGCAACAGTGTGGGAGAGATTCCTAGGGGGCGCTGTCGTATCTGGGAATCTTTCTTAGGTGCATTCTTTCCTTCTCATGAAAACCAAGAAAATGAATTTCCACTGGGGGCTTCTGTTTAAAACTTGTCTGACAGCAGCATTGTTGACTCTATAGATCTGATGGATAATCGAAAAGCCGACTTTGAAACCATGGAGGGCAAGACAAGGGAGATGGGAAAAACAAGATAACACATGCTCAAGTGTCTATAATTTGCCCAACTCTCTACTGAATTCTGGCCAACATTCTACAAAACAGGTTTTAGTATTCTGTCTTCCTTTGAGAAAATGAAGTCATTGAGAGGGTAGGTAACTGGGTGGAGAGGGTTTTAAAATTCAGACGATCCTCTTTTCAGAAGCTACGTGATTCTCAATAAGTCAAGCTAGAAGGGAAATTTCCTTCGGTGATTCCAGCTTTCCTTACAGCTCCCTTCCCCCCTCCTCTGGCACCCTCATTTCTCTCTCCAGCCCCTTTCAGAAATCTGCCCTGTTCTTCATTCCTAAGGTGCTCTACTTTTGATAACTGTTAAAACAGCTATTCATTTAAATTATACCCATACCTAGGGTTTGGCTGAGAAAGAACTCAATATGTTGCTGTTCCTGGGATTATTGTTTTTTGGATGACTGTGTCCTAACATCACTAAAGATATACCCAAGAAATGCATCTCTCATTAGGAGCTTAGAAACTGTTTGGATAGGCATGTTGGGGATTTGGATAGTGGGGAATCAAAGGGTGGTCAACAATATTGAATATCTTTCTAGTACACCTTCACTTTTTGCTAGGATGATCACAGGGACCCCCAGAAAGGGACACGAGGACTCCCCACCCGTGGAATCCCCACCCGGCCCCAGACCTGATAGAGCAATCCCAATAGCCTCTGGAAAGCTTACCCTTCATCCCTTCCTAGCTGCAAATGAGTAGAAAATATCCACACACACATTACTTTTTCCAAAGAGGAAGCATTTCAGAACTTCTCAGTTCCCTAACTTATTTCCTTTAAATGCCCATACAAAAATTGATGAGGATGGGGAGAAGCAAGAGGTGCAGGTCTTATCTCAGCCTTTTTCAATAGTACAAAGCTCTTCTTAATTTTCTCACACCATCGCTGCCTCTTTGTCACTTTTCTCCCTACCATTCCTTTCTGCAACTCATTATTACTGGCAACAAGAAAAGGCTTTGGCTTCTGCTGATAACATGGCGCAGTCCGACCCCAGTGGTACAAGTGCGGCTGTGTGCCATGACAGAAAATGAACAGGCGCTGCCAGGGTGCCAGCCTCGGCAGGGCCTGCTGGCGCATGCCTTTGGAGGCAGCAGGCACCTTTCCACAGACGGGCTTGACAAATAATGACACAGCCCACTTTCTTGCTGGTAGGCCGTGGACACAGCCCAACAGTTGGGGAAACTACTTCTCATCTTCTCTCCAAGCTGGAGCCAAAACATTTGCATCTGTAAATTGCAAGTTTGGCCCAGAAGATATTTTTAAACGGTATCAATGACATTTTATGTATCAGTTTCTTCTTAAGGGAATATCTATTCCGGCAGGCAACTTTATTTTTAAAACAACACAACAAAGATCTTTGTGTTCAAAGGATTAGAGTTTTCCGTGTTTTGTTTTGTTTCATGCTACCTGAACTTGTGTGTCTGAGCGCAACAAGTTTGGGTTGCAGTGATTCTGGCTATTAACATTACAGGAGCAAAACCAATTTTCCAATGTGGCTTAGGCTCATAAAGAAGTGGAATGGCTGCGTTAGAGCATTTAAACTTTTTCCCATTGGGCAAAAACTACAATTGTAATACTGTTTTTAAATGAGCATCTTGGCATTAACCATGTAACAGTTTAATTCTTGTTTTTTTGGCTCACAAAATAGCAGGCATCTAAGATCTGAAAAAGCTATTAACTCAACCCCATAATGTCAAAAAGTTTTGTTTTTTTGTTTGCCTTTTCGTTTTCTCTTCTTTGACTCCAGGGTCTTGAGATTGTTTCCTTTTAAAAATTCAGTGAACTTTATTTTGAATTTAGAAACAATAGCTTTGAGGTTTATAATGATTAGGTTGTTTGATCATCAGTGATCTTTGTAACAAAATTACATCTTTTCTGAAATAGGTTACAAAAATTGAAGGAAGTTCATCACAAAATCTGTCGCAGTCAAACATTTTATGATATGTTTAAATACCGTGCTTTATATCCAGGTGTGATATCCAAAGTACCTGACCAGCTTTTCCTTGCAGGGTAATCACCTCTGGAATACACGTGATTTTTATTACTCCTGTCGCTTCTATGTTCTTTTCTAGTTGGAGCAGCATTTCTCTTCTTTCTTACTAAATGAATTCTTTCTCTTGAAAATACCTTACGATCAAAATAAATATTTGATTGTCCCTTTTCAATGGACAGGTTTATTCACTATTTCTTCTTTGATTGCCTCTTGTGTGTGAAACACCCATGAATGCAAATGTGACTCAAACGTGGATTCTGCCTTCAAATAATTCATTGTCCTTCTTGCCAGACACCAGATCAGTGTCTTTCCGGACCTGTGAGCCCCAGGCCCAAGGTTGTAGGGGGTAGGAGGAGAGAACTCTTAAAAGGGGTCCAGCAATCCATATTTATAACAAGTATTGTCTTGTGATTAAATCATGTCTACATATACAGATATAGCCCTTTTTAAAGTACATATTTGGTATTTAGATTAATAAAATGCAAGTCTACTTGAAAAGAGTCCTTATCATCGGAGCTTTTATATATATATGCCACATACCAGTATAACTACGTGAGGGAATTGTGACTTATTTTTCCCATGAAAGAGTGCCTCTAATTGGGGAAGAATGGGAAATGCTGAGTAACCTATCTTAACATTTCAAAAAGGAGTTGACTCAGAAAACTGAGTCAATCCTTTATTCATGTGATATGATGAGCTTGGTTACCATTGAAAAAATTAGCTGATGATATGACTAATTAAAAGCAATGTTTTTTTATGTCATGGATTTTCAACTTCTGCTGGCCTCCTTCATCTGTGTAGTTTGTATATACAAAAGCATATTCTTTTTCCTGCCATTTAATTAAATTAATTCCATGTTCTAGTTTGGGAAATAGAATTTTTTCAAAACTATCTTTTTATTTTAAGATATTAGGTCCTAAGTGGATTGCATAATTAAAAAAAAATTAACACCATAGACATAAGTAATATAATTAACAAATTATTTTCACCGAAGTCCAAAATTCCATCTTTAAACTATGCACAGTAGAGCAGTGGCTATGCCTTGTCTTATCCTAGGCTATTCAGAGAAAAGGGCAGCTCGATGCCTGTTTCTGACATGAAGATTTTTCAGTTGCTCACTGTCAGCGATCTAGGAGAATCTTAATTGTTTGGAGTACTCCAGCAGGGACATAAGAGAGACTTACTTCAATCAAATTTTTGTATTTAAGATTCTGTGCCAAGCTTTATTTGAGTAAACTTTTTCCTCAGGTGTCTTTTTAGGAATTCGCGTGATATAATCCAAGATCTTATAAAAAGGGGAGGTTTTCAGAGGTTCCTTAATCAAAACAAAACCTTCTAAGTCTATATTTTCAAAATTGTTTTGCTTTTTCTCTTAGAAAAATATCAGCATTCAGAAGTACTACTACTTGTGACTTTAAGATAACTGAAAATAAACTGATGAACAAAATAGAAACAGAAGTACGGATACATGGAACAGACTGACAGCTGGAGGGGGGCAGGGAAGGTGGAGGGGTTCGCCAAAGAACAATAATGCATAACCCATAGACACAGACAATAGTGTGGTGATGGCCAGAAAGGAGAGGGGCCGTGTCGGGGGAGTACGCGAAGGGGAGGAAAATGGGGAATCTGTAATAGTGTTGACAATAAAAATAAAGTTAAATTAAACACTTCATCTTTCTGTTCTAATTTATGTTTGAAATTGAAGAACTAGAGATTATAGAAATCACAAATTTGTAATGGTTGAGTGAGGAAATCATACTATTGAAGTCAAAACAGATGTTCCTTGATGAAAAATAAGTTACACTTTGTAGTTTTCTACCTAATGTCTTATAAGAACAGAGAGTCCCTTTAAGTGGTAGTTTCATGTAAGTAGGAGGGATCTGTGGTGGAGACCGGGGTTTGCCGAGGACCTTACCGTTTCTGCTTCTTTGGGAATTTTAAAATTAAAACTAGTTCTAGAAACTTTTTAAAGTGACAGATATTTAATTTAATACTTTATTAACTATTTGTTGAGTTTGGCAGTTATCATTTTTAAAAGGTACCATATTATTTAACATTATTTCCAAACTTGTTCTATTTATCTATGTGGTGTGTGTTTGTATGTGTGTTATTTTCAGTTTAAGTTATTTTCTCTCCTCAAACTGAAAATACTAAACTTTTTGAATATTTCCCTAGTATTCTGTTTCTAAAGACTGTGTAGGGACATAATTACAAACCTCACATTGGACATGGGAAATACAAAGTTGCCTCCTTGCAAAACTCTGAAGGACCAGACCGTGTGTTCTCTGTGCTGGTAGAGAGCGAAGCCCCTGGTCCTGCTCGATTGGGCTCTATTTTGGGCAATGGCAGAAAAGCGGCCACAGATCTCGACTCTAATATGGGGGAACCAGCTGCAGGACTGAACTGTATTTTAATTGTGGAGAACTCTGTGCCCATCATCCCCTGATCAGCTTTCCCAGCGCATATGCCTTCTCTATGGCATGACATTAGAAGACGGGCTGGGTGATGTTTGTTCGTTCTGTGGTTTCCCCTAAGGATTCCTTAATAAAAACATGATCAAGCAAACATGCACCCAAAGCTGGTTATGTCTAGAAAAAAGCTCTGGTCCTGTCCAGAAATATTCCTGATTGGCCAGACAACTTTGTATTAGCTGCCACAAGCACTTCTAAAAGAACTTTCCACACGATAGATCTCAAACACTGAAACAAACAAAGTTTGTGGTCCTTAAAGTATGGTCCCTAAATTGGGAAAGTTAGTATCATTGGGGAACTTGATAGAAATGCAATTCTTGGGCTTCACCTCAGACCGAATCAAAAACCCTGGGAATGCTGCCGAGCAGTCTCTCCGATTCTGGAAGTCCTCAGACTGCGCTCGAGTTTGAGAACCACTATTGTAATGATAAACTTTGTCCTTTAAACATCATTTCTGTGTCGCTAGGCATATATGGATATGTACCAGATGATGGCACATGATAGTGATAAATCTCAGATTGGTTATTAAGGTCTAATATAAAGTCATACTCATGTGTACATGTTATTCCCCCAGAAAATCACATCTTGGAGGACGTGAACAAGTGTGTGATAGCCCTCCAAGAGGGCGATGTGGACACTCTGGACCGGACTGCGGGGGCCATCAGGGGCCGGGCAGCTCGAGTCATACACATCATCAATGCCGAGATGGAGAACTATGAAGCTGGTGTTTATACTGAGAAGGTTCTGGAAGCTACAAAACTGCTCTCTGAGACAGGTAAACATGGCTATTAGATTCCACCAACATGTGAACATGTAATTAATTTCTGTGTTTGAATAAATCAGTTTTATTTTTTATATAGACCTTTGTGAATCTATATTACACATGATTGTGGAAGGGGTGCTGTCTTTGTTTCTTAAGTTTAAATTGGTATAACTTTAGCAGAACAATGATTTTATTGCTTTACATGTATGGAAAACTTTGTAGTTTTTATACACAATGTCATTTGATTCTCACAAGTACCTCATGAAGTAGGCAGATTATAAAAATTTATTTCCAATTACAAATGCAAATGTGGTGATTCAAATCAGTTAAGAGATGGAAAAGTTGTGCAAGGCTAGAAAATAGTGGAGATGTTATTGGAACTTGGAATCTTGACCTCGAAAACTATTTCTAAGCCTATTTCTTGAGAAGATAGACCTTGAAGAAAGACTATGGGTGGACAACGAGTGGGAAGGAGGCATCTAGGTAATGACCGGATATGAAGCATTGAAAGAAAGGAGGTGGTGGCTGCTGGCAAAGGGTTAAACATTCAATATATTTCCTGCCGCTCTCAGAAAACCTTACATGCCCCCCTCCAGGGGTGTGAGACTGCCCACTGGGGAATCAGTGCCGTGGTAAGACACAGTTCCTTATGGGAGCCTTGTCATGACTCTCCAGTGCATTAGGATGGAAAAGGTACTTAATTCCACTGAGTTAGTAGAACAACTCATAACTTTGAATAGAAAAAGGCTGGCCTATTTTTAGTAGTTGCTCTTGACTCGTGTCTCTTGGCTTCAGACCATTTCTAAAGTCCTTCATGCTGTGTGAATTTGTGTATATGAGAGAAATGAGAAAAAAGTTCAGGGAAGGAGAGAACGCAGAAAATTTAAATCTGTATTGCACAGGGTTATAAATAGATAATGAGTTGGGTCCCCTACCTGCACAGACGGACCACTCCTCAAACCCCAAGGTCGGTGGGAGTGGGGCGCTTGTCCAGTATGCACATAGACTTTGGAACCCACTGGGCTATTGAAAAATAGATGTGACTCTCAAAGGTCAGACATAGCAGTGTTCCAAGTTCTGCATGTTAGAAACATGTTTCCTTCTACAGAGAAAAGGTTATTTACAAAGATTTCTGTACATACTTGTTAGTCTGGAATACCAAGAAAAAAAGAGATAAACAGATACATTGGTTGCTCTCTCCGAAATATAAGCAGAATGGGAATGGTGTAATATGACAAAATAAAGAGCATATTCAGAGATTGTTGTTCTTGAGAATCCTCACAGATTTAGTATTAGAAATAATAGTAACATTAATAAAATCTACCTACATTTTAATTTGCTGGAATTCAGAACCATTTTTTTTTAATAGGCTTGCCCTATGTACTCAATAGAGCAACACAGCAAGCCATACAGTATTTCCTTCCTCACTTGGAAGAATTAAGAAACAGGCCTTTCCAAGTTAAGGACTTTTCTTTCACCTTTAGGGGATCCTCTCACATTCCTGTGGCTCTCAGTTCCCGGTCCATTAGCTCTGTTTCTTACAAAGTCTCAGCTTCACATGGCATATCTGGTATATAGCAGTACTTCCTTGGGCATGACACTAGGAAAAGAGTGTCAGAGAAGAGGGGGACACCTGGAGACGGTGCTCTCAGCTCATGCCTGCTCATGGCTGGTCGGAATAATTGCAGCAGATGAAACATACAGAGCTGATAGCAAATTTACATGTGATTTTTGTGCACACAGAAATTTTAGGCATTGGTCAAGATATAGTTGGGTTTCTTTCTTAATGTATCTTGGGATACTTTAATGAACAGAAGGAGTGGTGCCCATTGAGTCAAAATCTACCTAAAAGCAGGGACAGTGTGCTTAGCTGATTGAGATACTTTAACATAATTTTCACCAAAGTCTTGAAATGTATGTAATTATCTGGTAGATTTTTTTTTAACTTAAAAAGAAAATCAATGAAACAGAGCAATCCATTCTGTGTTGTTGCTAATCAAGACTTTGCTCTTATTTGTTAATTTTCAGAGCTTTTAAAACTCTCATCCCAGCCCTCCCTTATGGTGACTGAATATGCTGGGGACTTAGCTAAAGTCACCTTCCTGATTCTGACATCCACATTTCGTTCTTAATTGAAGAGATAGAATGGGCAAGATATTTAGATATATTCTATTTTTCGGGATCTGTTAAAGGTAACTAGGAAAGTAACCAGGTAGAAAATATTAAAATACAGCTTGTATACAATTGCAGTAGAAAATTTAAAAAAAATACATGTCAAAGGAAAGTGGATATTAGTGGGCCAAGAATTAGAATATACAGTGTATATGAATTCTTTTGCTTCTGTCACCAGTAGTTCTTATCTTTTCTAAACAGGGACAGAATTGGTTCTTTGTGTATAACTAGAGAGGTTGCTAAAGAAATGAAGGCAAAAGTGTTGGCTGTTACCTCCTTGGCTGCTAATTAGAATTATTGAGGATGTACTAGGCATGTGGAGTTTGAGGAAGACCATAGGGTCAGATCTGTGATTACTGTTGTGCACAGTTTTGTTGGAAAGAAAACATATATATTCTAAAGTGAATTAGTCCTCTTGTAAGGTTCCGGCTATGCTAAGGAGACATTTGCCCTCAAAATAAAAACTCGTATACATATCGCTAATGCCAAAGTTCCTATGTTTGGGCTAATGTTTTTGTTCCCAATTTTTTTTTAAATTATAGCCACACTGAATTGGTTGCTTTTTAAAATTTGAGCCCATCCAGCTTTGTCCTGAGAGTACATTTTATTTGGGGAAGAGAACAGAACAGCATTGCTCAAGGAGGGGAATGTGCCAAGAGGAAGGGTGAGAAAAAAAGGAAAGGAGTCCAGCACACGGAAGACAAAATGTCATGTTTTCTTTGGCCTTGTTACAACCTAAAATGTTCTGCCTCGTTTTATAACTGAGTCGTTAGATGCAAGGCCATAAGGTAGACGTTCCCAGCCTATATACTATTGACACTTCAGCCTGAGTAATTCTTTCTCAGGGGAGGGCAGTTGGCTTGTGCATTGTAGGATGCTTAGCAGTACCCCTGGCCTCAACCCACTAGATGCTGTAGGCCTCCCTATGCCACCCCGAGTTGTGACAACCAAGTGTCTCTAGGTATTGCCACAGGTTCTTGGGAGGGGTAACTCCATTGTGAATAACTGCCCTAAGGGGAAGAAACTTCCCCAAATAGGGGAAGTTTAAATAAGGAAAAATGGAAATGAGGTGTTGCGACTGTAGAGCATGGTGAAGGCAGTAAGAGTATATTACAAAGAAGAATCTGAAAAAAGACAGAATGTTCAAAAACTTTTTTTTCTTCTAGATTTTATTTATTTTATTATTTTTAGAGAGAGGGGAAGGGAGGGAGAGAAACATCAATGTGTGGTTGCTTCTCGCATGCCCCCTACTGGGGAACCTGGCCCGCAAGCCAAGAGCGTGCACTGATTGGGGAATCTAACCGGCAACGCTCTGGTTCACAGGCTGATGCTCAATCCACTGAGCTACACCAGCCAGGGCAGAATGTTCAAAAACTTTTGGCTAGAGCAGACTTTGCTGCTGACGGAGATTGTAAACACAGGCTAACCCCCATTTAGACATCTAAATGATTCAGGGGTGGGTCTCTGTAGAGGAACTCTCACTTTACCACTTGACTGCCTTGGTTTGAGTGTCTAGGAACTGAGAGAGAGTGAAAGACCATGTTTTGCTGAAGACTGCTTTTTGTCTTCATGTGAATGCTGAGTTAAATTTGAGGAAAAATTGTGTGTATTATGAGGATGCTAAAATTCAAGGGCAATATTATACCTATTTATTTTTTATGAAACTAATCTAGGCTGATGAAAACACAATAAACTCAGTCTTCATCAGCCCCATTACATGCTTACGCATTTGATGGGCTCTTCAATAAAACCTGAATTATAACAAATTGTCAACAGCTTGGTAGGAAGTACATGCTTGACCAGACCCATCTTCAGAGATCTTATTTACAAAGTCAGGTTACTGCAGAAGGTTGAGTGGAGTGAAAATACATTCAGTGATATCATATTTAGATATGTAAAGAGTAGTTCAATCTTTACTGAACAGATTATATTGAAATGTCATTTTTAAATTTGATAGTTGGTGCAAGTTTGTGGCAATGTGTATGTGATGAGGTTGAGAGATCTTTGAGATTCTGCCAACAGTTGCTTCTTCAGTGGGGACAAAAAAAGAGAAAAAGGAGAAATAGAAAAATAAAGTATTTTTAATAGGACTCTGTTATTGAGCACTTTATAGGCAGAAATTAAAATTTCATTATTTTGGAGAACATGTGGGCCAAACAGATGGTATAATTTTTATTAAGACTTTATTCTTTTTTTTGTATATTTTATTGATTATGCTATTACAGTTGTCTCATTTTTTTCTCCCCTTTATCCCTTCCACCCTGTACCCCATTCCATCACCACCCTTTATTCTTTTTAGAACAGTTTAATGCTCACAGAAAAATTGAAGGGAACATACAGATATTTTCTCTGTACCCCTTGGTTGCATAGGCATAGTGTTCCCTGTTATTGATATGCCCCATCAGAGCGGTAAATGTTATAATTGATGAACCTACACTGACACATCATGATCATCTTAAGTCCATAGTTTAAATTATAGTTAACTTTTGGATACATACATATATATATATATATATATATATATGTATACACACACACATACATATGTATATATCCATTCTATGGGTTTGAATAATGTGCAATGACATGTGTCCATCTTTATGTAATCATACAGTGCCCTAAAAATACTCTGTACTCTATCTAATCATCCCTCTCCCTGTCCCAACTCCCTGGCAACCACTGATCTTTTATGCTGTCTCCATAGTTTTGCCATTTCTAGAATGTCATATAGTTGGAATCACACAGTATGTAGCCTTTCCAGATTATCTTTTTTCACTTAGTAGAGATGGTATAATTTTTGCTTTTATGCTTCTGTCAAGTTTTTATAAAAACAAAAGAGATTCTTTACATTATTTCTGTATGTTTTACCTAGAAAATGTAAGAGGATCAGCAAATTGAAAGCATCCAAACTGGAAGTAGTAATGAGGGTACCATTGCAGCTCAGTATAATTTAATAGAATGAATCCGGGTTAGGACTCAGAAGAACTCAATTCCTTGGTATCTGCCAACTGTGACCTTACACAAATTAAGTAATGCCTCTGGGCCTCAGCTTCTCATATACTGGCTGATATTTTGTCAACTAAAAATGGTCACTATTATTGATCTTGGGAATATATGTGCCACTGTCTACTGGCTTCCTGGTGACTGCACTTAATGTGGACAATTATTGCCCATGAATCCTCTGTAAAAAATTTAAAAAAAAAACCCACCTCTGACCCATCTAGACAGGTGTATTCTTATTCTTCTTGCAAAACATGTCTATGTCTTTCCCACTCTCCTTCCTGAGTGTTCTTTATTTTCTCTTTCTCTACCTTTGTGTGTTGAACTCTTTCTTTAAGATCTGGCTCAAGTTTCAGCTGAAGACAATAGGGACCACCCTCTGTTAGTCTTTTGACATTTAATATGTCCTCTTCAGTGTAAATGGTCCACACTAGATTGTTCCCAGAGGCGGGTATTTCTGTCAGTACCTAGGGTCTAGAACAATGTTATCATACAATTAACATTTAATAGGTATACATTAAATAAATGAAAACAAAAGCAATCAGGACATTTCTTTTTTTTTCTTTTTTTTTTTTTTTTTTTAGTAGAGAATACTCATACATCCACCAGCAGCCTTAGACTTACAGTTCAAGATTTCAGGATAAATATGGAGACTTCTTTTCCTCCTCCCCTCTACACATCAAAGAGAAGCAATCTGCTTTGTTACTTGGGGTATACTTGTTCCTCTTGGACTGATTTCTTTTGCTAGGGGAATTCAGTTTTATGATTGGACAGGTACCCATGATCTGCCTAAATATGGGACTAGACGTGGGGGGTGCGGACTGAAGGAAGATCAATATCAGAAGGACATGGTAGGGAAAGCTTATTGGGACGACAAAAAACATTAGCTATTATAGCTAAAAAGGCCTATTACAGCCTAAGTTCACTTCTCCATAACTGACCTTGAAATTTGATTATAAAAGTAAGGAATCTCCACAGAAGCTCTAATGGCTGAGGTCGTTCAGCCTAGGCATCCTAATATATGTATTTTAATATGGCTCTTACTACTGGTGCAAAGTATTTCTCCCTGAAAGGTCATAGGATTATAATATGGAGAAAATGTCTTATAATCTTACTTATTAGTGGTTGTGATATTCATGGTGGTGGGAAGTCAGAAGTATAGGAGGAATGAAAACAAAATTTTATCCATTTAATAGTCTTTAAACAGTCAATGCATAGTTTGTCCTAAAGCCCTTTCTGTTTGACTGAAACCTACATACTCTAGGTATTGTAGGGATTTGGCTGATGGTTTTAAATACCTATATTTACTTTATCCTGAAAGCAAATAGAAGGTTTCTGGCTCAGAGAAAATACTTATTAATTACAGCAATAACCTTGCCAGCTCCCCACAGTTCATCCTCCTCCTCAAGGCATGTGATGAGGGCAGAAGAAATTTGTACACACAAGGGAAGCCCATACTGTAGGAGTGGACCATGAAATTATGATTTTTTTTATATATTCCTTGTATAGGAACTGGTGCTCAGCTGCCTCTCACCCTTCCTAAGAGGAAGAGAGAAACCTTTACCCTTTAACACGAATGAACTCTTCAAGGAAAGGTTCCCATGTTATTACAACCATTTGGAATATAAATGAATGGCTCCTGGTTTTATCCCCTTATGAAATGAAATGAGAACACATTTTTCTGGGGGAGGTAACCTAAAGATTAATGGGTTTATTTTACTGTCTTAGGAATGTTACTGAGTCATGCTTTCAATCAGGCTACCAGTCACAAAGCCCTGGCCATGAAGAAACATGAAAATATTATCTCTGTTTTGGCTTGTTTATAAGTGATATTTTCAGCTAGAACTCAGACATGTCCAGTTCTCTCAGCATGAGGAGCTGGAGAGTCACCCAAGAAAACACAGCTTACGAAGAGACAATAAGATATACAACATTATCCTGACGATAACCCTCTAATGAGGAAGTAAGGGTGGAATAAGGTGAACATAGGGAGACTCACAGTTCCATATTTACATGTCTTTAAGTTTAGAGCAACGCAGTGGAAGAAACAGCACTTTCTCGTGCCCAGTTGTCAAAGTAAAACTAAAATGAAGAACGTGAATCTCCAGACCTGCACAGATCACATCGTGGATTCAGAATTATGGGGACTACACAGGATATGGTACTTCTTGGTCACTTCTAGGGCCCCAGGGACCAGCACCCATGACAGTGACAGTGAAGTGGAGGAAGGACTTGCATATTTCATCATGCAGGGGACACCAACACTGATGGCATCCAATGGGATTGGTGGCCAGGATGTATTAATTGTACACAACAGAGGTGTTAGAAAGTTCCCTTCACCTAGAATATCTGCCCTATCAGTGACAGGTGTTTTAATTGAAGAAAGGAAGAATATGCTGACAATCACTTGTTCGGGAGCCCATGCGACACATCACTGGTGTATTCCAGAAATAGTTTGATAGGAAAAAGCTGGAGGATCTGAAATAACAGATGGATATAAGAACCAGAGAAATTCTGTTTATTCTGGTCAAAATGATCCCAAAATAACCTCCCCACCTGGTTTGTCTTTTTATATTTTACCTACTCCCTAGCACTGATTAGTTTCATCCTTGTTGGTCAAGTCTTCTGCCAATCCTACTCCTCTGTGTCCCCATTACTCTGATTATCTGTGTCTTTCATTAGGCAACTTCTGTATACTGTCCTGTGTTGTAAACTCTTTGTTTGCCCTGTTGTCTGTCTAAAGGTATATATCTGTGCTCTTTCCACCTTTCTATCCAGGGTGTGTGTGTGTGTATGTGTATTGCTTCCTAATTAAATTTTAACCCCCGATAATTTAAAAGTAACTCTTCATCTCTTCTAACCTTGATTAGATTTGAAGTTTAAAATTGTTCATTAATATAAATGAAAAATATAACTGACAAAGTAATACCTTATTTCAGTGATTGTATCCCTTTTAAAAATTACAAGTCTAATGATCAAAATCTGTTAAATTACTTGCAATAAATTTTTAGCAATTATTTTACTACATCTTAATATTTTAAATCTCACAGATGGCAAATTTAACTGTATTTCTCAAACTTGGTTTCCAGAAACCTCTGTAAACTAAATAAGGCATCATGTTTGATTCTTTACCCCTTCCTTAAGCTTTAGAATTAAATGTGCCATCCTTTCTTCATAACTTACAAACCATTTGCTATTATTTTTGAAGTGCTTATTTTAAAATATAAGAAAACTTTCTAAGCAAGCATTTTCTTTCCTGCAGGAAAGAAATTTGTGTCTAGACAAGAGCAGATGGATGTTCCCTGAATCTCTTCGGGTAGTTACCGTGAATGGAATTTAGAGGATATTTCCCCCCTTTTTCTAGGCAATGCTTTTTCATCTTTCATCAAACAATTCAGCTCATGGGTTATGTATGGCCTTCTGGAACTTGAATTTGATTTTGATGTTTAAAATGTACATTATAATTTTCCAAACATGAACTGATGAAAATGGAAGCCTTTAGGAACTCCCACAGAGGGAACAGATGACTGACTCTCATGAAACAAAGTCCAAGAAAACACACAGATGAAAGAATTAGAGCTAGCCAGAATGATGCTGATAGCTGTCTGGAAAGATAGAAAGAGTAAACAAATAGTCACCAGGGAATGAGAAACAGATTAAGCTGGGCTTCTTTTGTCTGTGCTCCTGGCTTCCAGTGATCAACATCTTCTAACTTGATGAAGATTTATTAACAGAAAGGACCATGAAACTTAGCATATCATTGGTCTAGACAGTAGAATTTAAATTATGGAAAATATTTAAGTAGTATTTCCATACATTTCAAAAAGTGACGATACTCAAATTCAAATCCAATAAATCAATTAATATACAACAAAGTGGTATAACTTCGAGATAGAAGGGAAGTAGTTTTATAGTTTTACAAGAATATTAGATAAAGTTGGGAGGTGTTTTAGAAAAATTATTTGACCTAGGGAAGCTAGGTTTTCTTTCTTTCTTTCTTTCTTTCTTTCTTTCTTTCTTTCTTTCTTTCTTTCTTTCTTCCTTTCTTTGCAAAGTCTCTTAACTTTTAAAGATTCTCTTTCCTCACGGATCTGGTGAGGCTATAATGGAATACAACATTTAACACTAACTGACTTTGCTGGCAATCAAGACAAAAAGGAAAATTCTAGGGGTAAGTTTATAAAATCTACTCCCAATGACAGATAGTGTAGGAAATTTATTACTAAAATTACAAAGCCATCAGAAAGGCAATGTGGTCCCATCAAGGAAAAAGACAGGCATAAAAGCAGGGATACTTTGTTTTTAACATAAATCGTCCCAACTTCTCAATTTTCAGAAATTTCAGCACTGATTAGTGTGCTATTTTCAATTTACTCCCATAAGGTGTACTTTTGTGAGTGAATCATGTAGTCGTACCTCTAAATTTTATCCAAAGGAGACTGGATGATTTTGCCAGCCATAAACAATGAAAAGGGTGCATGACTGGGTAGACACAGAGGGAGTCAAGGTGTAGAGACAGTTACAAGAACCATTTGCTGTGAATCTTTTATGTGTCAGGCACTGTGGTAAGTCTTGTACATGCATTCCATTTTGGGTGTACCTTGAAGGAAAGATCATGTTGTTTTGTTACTTTATGCTCAGTGGATAGAGTGCTGCCTATGCAGTACAAAAATCTTGTTGAATGCATTGTTTCTCAACTTCATGTAAAACCCGAAGGACCTCTATCATTATCTCTGTGTTATAACTAACTGAGGTTCATGTTGGTTAACTTGTACAGGATGAAATATTAAGATTTAATTATACTTCTGTCTGGACCCAATGCATAGATGAAAAAGAAATCTAGACCAATGACATTTGTTACAATTGAGCAGAAATTTTAATGTACTAATAACTATTTTTACTGATATTTCTACTTAGGGCATAGCATACTCAATTAGTTATCTATTGCTGTGTAACATCACATCAAATATTTATGAATTAATATTATTATAAATATTATTGTTTCACAGTTTCTACGGTCCAGAAAGCAGGGCGCAGCTTAGCTGAACGCCACGGCCTCAAGATCTCTTATAAGCATAACCGAAAATAGCGGAGCTAGATAGCAGGGAAAGGAAAAGTAAAATTGGCTCAAGGTGATTGGACAGGGGAGTTGGAGCAGAGAAGGACAGATTCAAGGAATTACAGAGAGAAACATGATGAAACTGGTACATAATTCAAAGGGAAGAAAAGGGAAAGAAAAAAAACTGACATTAGGTTATATCAAAGTATAGGCAAAATACTAATATCACTACAGAAAATATCATTTGACTTAAATTCAGAGATTCCAACATACATCTCAGAATCTCAGAAGCTGTGTAGCCAGTGGGGATGGAAGTCAAGCAGGATTAGAGTGAATGTGCAAAATTAGGGTGAGAAGTGCAAGTTCTGGATGATGTAGGAGATCCCAGCCAAGTGAGCCAACGAGATTCTGGCTACCCCTTTACCTTGCAGGAGAGCCTTCGCATCTAGTGGAAGTACATGAGTCCATACATTACATGCAGAAATGAAATAGCCGCTATCCACAGGGTAGAATTATTGACTCATTTGATTATTTACTCCTTGCCCAATAGGTAGAAATTCAAGCAGCCTTAAAAAAAATTCTGAACTTAGGATTTTGAAAGATTCCCTGTTTGGGGGTGAGGGGAACCCTGGAACATTCTCCCATAGCTAAATGATCATGAAGTTCTTTACTGAAACTACTGAACCAACATAAAACAATGACTAGCTTCTGTGGTTTTTCCTCCCCTTTTTTTGAGTTTCCAAACCAACAAGTGTGTCACAGCTTCAGTGAACATGAACTGTACAGTAAGTATGACCTGAAGCTTCAGACTCAAACAGGGTCCTCTCCAAGTAATGAGGCTTCATGGACGTGCGGCACATCCAAAACCTTGGATGTGCCAGCCAGGCTTTGCTTTGGGTAAATTCAGGCCCCAGTGGTTTAGATCATACTGTCCTTTATACTCTCTCCTCTTACCTAGCATCTGATTGGGCACACTTGAATAAAATGCCTTAGCAGTGTCTGATTAAAAAAAAACCCAAACATTTTAGGGAAGAATTCATTACCTACAGAAATAACATCAAAAATTCTTTCCTGCCTTAGGGGGAGACCAGAATTGCCCCCAGAGTCTCTCTCCAAATTAATATTTTCTGGCTCCAGTTTCTCTGATAAAACCTAATTCTTTACCTAATTTCAACTGTTAAAATGGAGGCATGATAACTATTAGTGGTGGGTAGGGGAGAAATATAATGTACTTATTCCCATATTGGGATTGGCCACAATTCCTCCTAGTCCTGAAATTTTATTATATTCCTAGATTTTTTCAAATGTTCTTATTTTCCTGTCTTCTATTAACACTTAGTAGATTGATTGTTTCTTTAGAACTGGGGCCTTGTCTATTTTCTCTATATGCAGTAATAAAGTTTTATAAGGAACACATTTAAGAGAGTATGTTGGTAGACTTCAGCACCACATTGGGTGGCTCCTATAAACACAGATATGCTAGTCTGGCCTTGGTGAGCTAGTCAAGGATACAATAATTAATTTTCTCCATGCTTTGTGGTAAATTTCCTACTCAAGTAGTTCTGAAAGGATTCTGAGCTCAACTTTCTGAAAGGTCCCTAGAGACCAAACCTGTAATGCTCACTAATAACTTGGTTAATGACTCATGAAACTCCTTAATATAATTACTGAACTAATATGAAATGATGGGCAGAAAGAGAAAGACTTAGTATGTGAAATGTAATACGGCTCATTTTGTCATCGAAATAGTTGATGGCAAATGAGTGCTTCCTTACATCCCATTTTTTCACTTCTTCTCTCAACTGGATCGATCAGTTGTGCCAGAAGCTGAACAGGGACTTAGCATGCAAAGGAGGAAGATGAGATAATCTCTGACTAACAGTGAGTCCTATATGAAAAGGTTGACACAGAAATGTCAAACAACCCTACTATAGTGTTTTAAGTACGGTAATAATGCATGCATAATTAGGATGCTATTTAATTGTAAGAACTGCCAACTTTGAGATGTGGATTAAGGAAGGCTTCACAATGGCAGTCAATTCTAAACTGGATATTGAAGACTGAGGAGGAATTTCCCTGTCCAAAAGAGAAAGAAGTGCATTCCAGTAGGAGGAAATAAGTTGATCATGGACATGCCGGTATAGCATGGTATGTCTCTATGTCATATTAGAAGACATAGGAGTAATTCAGTCTAATTGGAACATTTGCATATATGGAGGAATAGATGGGGAAATAGAGAGAGGCAACTAGGAATCATAGGCAGGTGTCAGATGTATGTTTGAATCCCTCTGTGTCAAAGGGCATGATTGGAACATATAAAGCTGGGTATGGACCTTTCAGACAGTCACTCGGAAGCTGTGGTTGGTTGGTGTTCATTTGCACCGCCTCTAGTTCACCTTGGATTTTGCTCCCAGGTTGTCAGCAGTCCTATTTGCATCTTTAGCACAACTTTTCATTCGTTTTACTGACTCACCCTATGCTCTGAAAACTTCACCTCTGAAGTCTCAGGAGGATCCAGTCCAGACTTTTTCACCTCTGGTTTAGGATCTCAACAGTAGAATGAGACGACCTTGATTTTTATATGCATACTTAACTCTGATTTCATTACTCCGGAATGTCATCATTCTGTGGCCTAGTGTGCACTCTGCATAAAAAAGTGCAGTGAGAATTTAAAAGTTTATTTCTAACTTTGATCACCCTGTCAGGACATAAGCTATTAAAAGCATTCCAGGATTTCTGATAAATAACAGTAAAGTGGTATCTAAACTTTTTTGGATGTAATTCAGAAAGTAGAAAAAAGCTTCTATTTATATAATTCTATATCAGAAACTCTGGTAATATATAATGTGTGAATCGCAAAGCCAGTGCTATGTTTTGTCCTAATTAGTGGGAAGCAGAATCAGCTTCATATTCGAAGTAGTTTTGAGGCTTTTTTCTACCTCAGTTTTACTTTTGGGGTATTTAATTTTTCAGACCCTATTGACGTGTTAGAAGAATTCATAGTTAAACTAACATCTGAGGTTCTATCAAGACGGGTTGTTCTATAGACCTTTGTTTTTCTCTCTTATCGCATTTAAAAACAAAGGTAAAACTACAACAGAAAGAGAACAGCAATGTGGAGAACCCAAGTATGTTGGTTAAAGAGCACTAGCAGTTGACCAGTTCCTAAATAAATAAGCATTGAATGCACTTTGGAAGCAAGCATGGAGAAAGATTTCTAAAGGGTCAGACCCAGAAAAACCCTGACTTGCAGTAAGAAAAATAGATGTCTTGTCAGTGACAGTAAATAAAATCAAATTAAATTGAGTTCAAATTCTAGGTTTTGCCAGCTTGTGGAGTATAACAAGGTCAATGGAATATTAAGGCTAAATTGTACTCTGAGCCCTCATCTGGAAAGCAAGGATTTCACATCCTTTTTTCCACCATTTGTCACCTGGGAAGGTTATAGGATTCTGCTCCTATCTCTTTAGAAAAAGGCCTTGTTTCTGCCTCTCCTGACAATGCCGAATCATCAGCACTGTTGTTCCTACCACGGCCACATCCTCCCAAGGATCCCTAGAGTGAGTCGGCACTCTACGCTGGAGCAGACAGAGCTCCCTTCTCCAAACTTAGGGTTTCAGAGCAGCACTGGGTATGTTTTAGGCTCCGGAGCATCCCTTATGAAAATGGGTTCTTTACAATTTAGCTTTCCCTTTTCTCTCTTCAGCAGAACCAGGCCTAGGGGCAGGCAGAAAAGAGAGCGTGTCACTTTCTGCATTTCCCTGTTCCCTGAATCTTCTGGGTGACCTTGCACAAAAATCCCTCAGTAACGCACAAAATCCCTCAGTAATGCTGCTCCCCCTTTTAGACTCTGTCAAATGTCTTCATGCAAATTGAGGTATGTGCAGGAGACCCAAGGCCTAGGAGGTGGGTACCCCCTAAGTCAGCATTCCAGCTGTCAGTTGTTAAGGTGGAATATTGAGTATTTGATCAGTCACAAGTTCTGAGGGAATTCCTCACTTAATACTGTTAGCAAGTTAATTTTTATTATGTTCTGAGCCATGGGCTGGACTTTATTTTTTCAAGCCTCAGTCTATAAGAAATACAGTCTTGGAGATAATACATTGATCTCTTTTTAAATATTTGTATAATGAAAAGATTCAAAGATACAAAAGGAACAGAGACTAATAAAACTGACACCCTCCTTCCACCTGGCAGTGTAATACATCTTAACATTTTTCCCTACCTGATTCACATTATTATTTTTTTAGAGTTAAGATACACTTGAGGCCTCCTTAAGAACTCTACTTAATCCCATGTCTCTCCTTTCCCTCTCAAAGGTAACCACTATACTTAACGTGGTATATATCCTTTCAAAACATGCATAAAGATGCATATTGGTTTAAATTATACACAGCACTCTTTTGTGTTTTTTAAAACTTCTTGCAAATGATATCTCTTTTCAGTTTGCTTTTCCCAGTCAAAACTTTGACCTCTGGACTTATTTTAATATAGTAGTGTTCCCTGATTTACAGCCCTAAATCAATTTTGACCCACTCAGGTGTACTGCCCGTGAACCTGAAGTGAGCAGCTTAGAGTGGTTCCCGCCTGAGTTTGGGGACTCAGAGTAGAACTTGGATAACATCTGTTGAAAGAGCTCTCAGTGATTTTTATTCCCAGGTTTTATTGAACTCTTCTTATTAACTCTTAGAATATACAACTTATGAAGAAGAAACAACTATAACCAGAGAGACACAAAGACACTCCTGTGACTCCAACATACTCAGCTCTCCTATTCAGTATCTCTTTACAAGCCAGCATTTGGCCATGCTCTAGATAATGTCCCAACTCACTGGTTGGGACCGGCTTGCTTCGTTAGAGTTTTGTCAAAGTGTTTACCAAAATCATATATACCTGTTTTCACTCCATCTATAACAAAAGGCTTCCTTTGTATCTACATTCATAATTAAGATGGATATTATTATGAAATTATATCTCATTGTTTACATTGTAATTTTTTCAATTATTAGTGAAGTCAAGCATCTTATGTTTATTCATAATATAAGATTTCATTTCCTGTGAATTGCCTGTTCTACACTTTTGTCTACTTTCTATTTTTTTCCTCATTGATTTGTAGGAGCGTTTATCTATGTACATGTGGGATTACTGATCCTTCATTAGTTATACAACAGGGACAAAAATTTATGCAGCTAAGTGCTACTGATGGTACCGTATAAATATGTAAAATCGTTGATGGTCATGATGGCAGCTTAAACATAAAATAGAATGGGATTAATATTATTCAGAAGTCTCAGTTTATGAAAGAAGAGAATTCGTAATTTAATTTAGGAAAAGTACTCATGAAATTTCCAAATAACTACAAAAATGTTTTCATGGTTAAGGAAGTCAATTTCAGTTACCTAGGCTATTCAGTGTAAAAGAGCTTGCCCCTAACACAAATGGGTAACTGAAGTGGCCTGAGTTGTATGTGGTAGGTATTAGAAATATATTTTAATTGGGTTCATACTTGAGGCACTACAGCTCAAAAATCCCCCAAATTCCTCTTACATAAAAGTAGATAAAAAGCCCAAGTGCAAAATTCAAGTAGTATAGAAAACTAATTTGTTCACAGAGGGAAATTCACCAAATGCATGCTTTGGTTTTGATCATTTCTGTTGAAAGAATAGTTCCTCTGTTTTCCTCTAACCCTCCTTTAAAAAAAATAGTTTTACTTTTCCTAGTAGAAATATATTTTTCTAGGAATGTTTTATCTTGAATACTCTGACCCTAGACAGTAAAGTGATTTATCAGAGTTTCTCACGCTAGGGATTAAAATGGATGCTAAAATGTCCACAGAGGATAAAAATGAGTATAAAGACGAATCAGGCATGAAAGTTCAGAAATGGAAAGAGATGAATGATGTTTCTATTTTATTGCCCTTGTAAATAAAATGAATTGTTCTCTTGGCTTTCTTTTGCCTTATGAATTGATTGTTACAAGATAACAGCTCAGCAAATTGAATTAGAATTTTTGAGACTCAGTGAATCAGCATCATTTTCTTAAGTGTTCCAGACATTCCACTGAGTTTACTTTCCACAAATGTCCAGTGTATATGTAGGTGTCCTAGTTTACAGAAGGAGGTGCCAACATTTTAGAAATGTGTACATGTACCTTCTTTCACATCAAGGTGGTCCTGGTAACAGGGAATGATCAAATTCATCTGCGAACCTACTAATTTCCACATAGGATTTCTGCTGGTGTCTCTTGGGATTTCCCTCTCCTCTGACATAGTCGTCCTACCAGACTCCTTCCACAACCATGCCCCTGCCTCCAGCATCTCAAGTCCCATATTTCAGACACAACTAGAATGGGTTGAATCATTTCATTCACACTTTACTATAAAGTCATGTAGGTAACGCCACTCACCAGTGATGACTTTAGCACCTGAAACTAGTCACATTTTTATGGAGGTTTTCTAAAGACCAGATGCCATCTAACACATTTTTATGCAGAATCCTAAGGAAGAATCTCATTATTACAGTTTTTTGGTTTTTTTTTAGACAAAGAAACAGGTTTAGAAGTGTTAAGAAAACTTGGCCAAAGCTTCATAGCTAGTAACTAGCCAAAGTGGAGTTCAACTCAGTTTGGGATAACATGAAATCTGTGCTTCTACATATTCTAACACACTACCTGAGGCCGGTTTTAAAAATTTGGTCTGTTGAGTACATCATCATTCATGGAGTAACGATGATGCTTTCCCATCTTGCAAATAAGTAGCACAAAGACCACTAAATTGTTTTCACCACACACTGGACAGTTGGTCAGATGGCTCCACGAAACTGTTGGAACACTCAGAGCCTACCACCTCGCCCAAGGGCTGGTGCATGCGGGCGTGAGAAAGATCGCCTAATCCACAGCTTTTCACTTTGTTCAACCCAGTGATGCCACGCTTTGCTGAACAAGTAGAAGTTGCCATTGAAGCCCTGAGCGCCAACGTCCCTCAACCGTTTGAGGAGAACGAGTTCATTGACGCCTCTCGCCTGGTGTACGACGGTGTGCGGGACATCCGGAAGGCTGTGCTGATGATCAGGGTACGTAAGCCTCTGTGGCTCTGAGCTTATCAGACCTTCTCAGAGGGACTCCACAGAATATACCTGCTGATTTTTAATTACTTAGTTTTATTTGGTAAGCAGTTTGGCTCCCCATTGACTCGGGCATTGGTAACTTTGTCCTAATAAGGAGTTGAATGATCCCAGCAAGCCTGGGTTAGCAGTGAATGTGCTGAAAACACTGATGCCTGCCTGCTTCTGGCCTGAGCAGTTTCCTAAATTCGATTCCAGCTTTGGGCTGCCCCTGCTATTCTCTGTGTGGTTCTCTTGGTGACATTATGTTCCCCTCAGGCTCATAACGCCCTGGCATGGAAAGAAATGAAGATTACATAGCTTAATAGCATTAATAATGAGAAGAGTGATGATAAAGAGGTACATAGTTACATTCCCCTTATAACAAATGGTTCAGTCATTGTAAATAAGGCTGTATAACCTCTCAGTAAACTTCCCCGTCAACCCCCCCCTACTATTTTCTCATTCTCAGTCTTCTGTTGTCAGGTTGGTGTAAGACTTCCAAATCACTATCTAGGTAATTACGTATGAGGGAGGACCCAGAAAAACAGAAATTTATTTATAAAAATGGTGTATTTATTCTTACACTTTTAAACTTCAGTCACCTTCAAAGTACTCTCTGTTTGATGCAATACATCAAGTGAGATTTTTTTCACTGCTTAAAACAGTTTTTGAACTTGTCAGTTTTGATGCCTTTTGGTGCTTCTGCTGTTTTTCGCTTCAGCTCTTCCGCATCGGCAAAACGTTTCCCTTTGAGGGCTTTTTTTCATTTGGAAAAACAAACAAAAGTCATTTGGGGTGAGATCGGGTACATAGAAAGGGTGGGACATGAGGGTCATGCCGTTTTTGGTCAAAAACTGCTGAACACTCCGTGTGGTGTGGGTAGGTACACTCATCAATCACCCAGCATGAAATGGGCAAATGTGTTAAAACAGTCTTCAAAAAAAAAAAAATTCACTGAAGCCAAACGCAGCATCCCACAACACCACCAGCTGGTACACCGATACTGATGTGTTCCTAGAACACTTGCCTAGCAGGGGAAGCCTGTACTACAAGGGCCCGCCTTCCAGAGAATAATCCTGGTTTTTTTGGGTCCTCCCTCATATAGACACACACTAGAAAATATATAGGCTGGCGCCAAAGTAGGTTTACAGCTGTTTGTGTGGAAAATAATATAATAATTAATGCACAATACAAGAATAAACTCTGTTTTGTGTACCCACAACTGTAAACCTACTTTTGCACTGCCCTGTATCATAAACTAGATTTTAAAACTCATTATCATTTGCAGCTTGCTTTATTTGCTTACGGTGTGCCTTAATTTATCTATTAAGACACATCACTTACCTCATTCCATTTAACTGCTGCATAATATTCTGTCGTAAGATGAAACGTTTTTCTCCTTACCTCACTAACAGTTTGGCATAGTAGTGTTAAAACATTTTAGCCACAGAATTCTTTCTTAAAATAAACTTAAATATGCAGAAACTGAATTGATAAGCATGTTGCCCAAGTGAAATATAATGCAAATTACATTTGTAATTTTAAGTTTTCTAATAGACACATTGAAAAAACAAAAACTGTTGAAATTAATTTTAGTACTATATATTATTCAGCCAATTGTATCCAAAATGTGATTATTTCAACATGTGACACTAGCCACATTTGAAGTGCTTAGTAGCTCCAACTTATTGGACAAATAGCCCTTGACTGTATCCTCACTGTCAACCTCTACGGTTGTCTCTGAAGGTGCTCAGTGATACACAAGGGATCTGCTGTGTACATTTTGAAAAACTTTGTGTCAGGGTGGTCTCTCAGCATCTAAACCAATATCCCCTCAAACACTGCAAAACAATAATAACCAAATCATTTATTTGCTGTGTATGGTCCCTCAGATATTTCATAAATTATCTGTGATGTATTGTTCCCTCCAGACAATACATATTGAGTCCTTTGAGGATTTCATTTATGGCATTAACTGTCCCTGAAATTTTGGTATTTTTCAAGTCATTAAATCTACCTGTGGTCCATCCTCTTCCACTGTGGTCTCCAAAGGACAGAGCGGTGCATCCAAGATGGTCTGAGCAGGTGGAGTGGAGCATCGCCAAGAAGGATCTCCCCTCCCCCTTGATTGACATCCATGCTCCTCCTGAAACAGCCACCAAACATCTTCACTTGCGAGCACATATATCATCTTCTGATCTTTTTATCTTTAAGAAAGCTGGCTCATTCTTATGTTAAATATGTCTTCAAAAAAATAATTCCATGATCAATTCAAAGTGTTCAGAGCATTGCACTGGTTGTATAAGACAATATTAAATATACATAACCATATAGAGTTCAAGTTTGGAATTTGGAAAGTCTCAGATATATTTCCTGTTCTACTTAATATGGGTGTAGAGCATAGGACACAGATATGTAAGCAGATAGGAAGGTGACAGAGAGAAAAAGTAGGCATAATGGAGGAGAAGGAAAGAAAGGATAGTCAGCCTTTCAAGCCTCTAACAAATTAGATCATTTTTCTCATTACATACCAACATGTAAAATAAAGTAATAGACCATGAGAGTTATGTTTTCAAAGCATTTGGCACTAAACCCCACTTAAACCTCAAGACATATTCCCTCTTTTGCCATTTTTCTGCTTTGTTAGCCTTCACATTTCTGTGACAGCCATTCATCTGAGAGGCTGAGGAATTTTATAGCCATCATTCATTCATTTATTCATGATCTGTAAAAAAACATAATTTTTGATAAAATGCTGTATCTTTGTTACATGATGTGTCATTCCTCCATCTCAGCATTTCAAGTGATTTGATCAGATGGATTTCACATCACTTACAACTTAGGAGGAGAGAAATGTACAGTATGTACAAACTGTTACTTTTAAATCTCTTCTCCATTTAGCACCCAAATGGCTTCATTTTGTACTTAATTTTGTGGTTGGTTTTGAGTATAATGATTAAGTCTACTTAAAAAATATTTCATTTCACTAAGGGAGGAAGAAAGTAAGACAAGTAGAGCTATTCCTTTCCCAGAAAACCTGACCATGGCTTCTCTCCCAAAGTGTTGATTATATTTTGATTTCTTATTTTTTTCCCAAAAATAAATGCAGAAAGGGCCTTGAATGGTCAATTCTCCATACCTTGCTTTTCAGCAATCAATACATATTTAATGGTGATAAGTGCTCCAAGCCAGTTCCAGACAACCGCCTGAAATACGTGGAACGTGTCCTTCCTGTATTCCAGCCTCACCATTCATGATCCAACTTCTCTCTTGGAAATGTTTACTCTGCCCCTCTTCCATGATATTGTTTTTTGTTTGTTTGTTTGCTTTTTACTGAGACTTGTCCTTGGTGATCTATCAGCTACATAGGAATTTTTTTATTACTGCAGCATGGTTGCTTAAAAAGTGAGTAAGAAAATCTTGCACATGAACATGCATTTGATTCTTATTATTTGCAGCAGTTATTTTCTGTAATGGTGCCATGAACACTGGATTAGAGAATACTGAAACAATGATCCTCCTGGAAATTCAGGGTTAGGCACCTGTGAGCCTCTGCTCACATTTTTATCATCTGGTCAATACACAATCTGGTTTTGTGTGTGTGCCTTTGTTTAAAGAAACTTTAATATATACCGTTGATTCATTAACATTGAACTCACAGCAAACTGCGCTATAACTTATGCCCGAAGGAAGCTTATCTAACAAATGCACTTTCTCATAAGGCGCATCACAACCTTCGTGCCCTCAGGAACACTAATCCACACTTTAGCACTAAGCTTGGAAGCCATTTTAAGCAGATAAATAACCAACAAAAAGCACAAAAATGCAAGAAATTTGGCACTAAATAGACTGAAGAAAGGAGGTTTTTCACAGTATCAGAGCTGAATGAGAAGACAGAGTACTGTGCTGTTTGACCTCAGCAGGGAATATGCATGTTGGGTGATGAGGGTTTTTTGCCATGTTGTTCATGCCTGTGAATTATGAAAGTACTGATTTTGAGAATGCAAAGAAGCTTTGATGAGTGAAAAAATTAATAAGTAATCTGCAAATAGTGAGGAACGTGTGTATATTTAAGACAAAATGAGTTAAACATTTAATATGGGAATTGAGTAGGGTAGAAGGCGATGATGGTATCATGATGTCAGGATATCTATATTTAACAAATAGTAGTTGCTTCTCATAAAAATGACAATGAAAATAATCTATAATGATAGCTATATGCTAAACTTTTGTCACTGGAACCCACTAATTTGGTTATATGGGAAACAATGGGGCCTAAAACAGGGTTCAGATAAAAGTCTATATCTTAACTTTGTATTTCCCAAACTGTGCATGAGTATACCCTGGATCATTGTGGAAGATTTTTAAATGTCCAGCAAAACATAAAAATCTCTCTGATGCTGCATAAAATATTAGCTGAAGGTAGCTTCACAGATTAAATATCAGATCTCTTCATCCCTTTGGATGACATCATATATTTGTGACACTGGGTTTCCGGTGGTTGCGGGGGAGAAAGCAAGCCCACTGGACGTCCAATGGCATGCCAAGGTTTGAGAAGCCATGCAATGGGTAACAGGCACTAAGTTGTTACATCCAATTAACTTAATCCATTTTTTGTTGCTTAATCAACAGACCTGTTAGGTTTGTGGGGTTGTTTTGGTATTATTTATTTATTTAGTTAGCCTAAAGTTACCATGAAAAATTACCTAGGCAATGAGAGTGCTTGAAGCAATAAAGTTTGGGAGCCATTTTTTTTTTAATGGATTCTAGAGAGAGGGGAAGGGAGGGAGAAAGAGAGGGAGTGAAACATCAGTGTGAGAAAGAAACATCAATTGGTTGCCTCTTTATGCAACCTGACTGGGGAACAAACCCACAACCCAGGCAGGTACCCTGACCAGAAATCGAACCACCAGCGTTTAGGTTTACAGGACAGTGTCCAACCAACTAAACCTCACCAGCCAGGGCATGTTTGGGAACCTATTTTATGCTAATTTCATCGCTATGCTAATTTCCTTCTCTACTGCTCAGTTTCCTTACCTGAAAATGGGACAAATATTACTGCAACTATAAAGCATCTGCATAGATCTGATCCTCAGTAGATTCTGAAGAAATATTTTCTTTCCTTATCCTGCTGGGGTGAAGTTTATCTTTATACAATTAATTAATGAAATAGAACTTGTATAATAAGTCAACAATATTCTCAAAATTGCAGGGATTGGAGTGAGAGTATTTTTCATAGCTGGAAAATAAAGGGTTGAAGAGACTATAGCAACAACTTATGAGACAAAATTGACCTGCCTATTATAGATTGCTATTATCGAGTTAATTAACCCATAAGTTAACCTAGTTTTATTTTCTTAATTAATTAGAAATATTTGAGTATTATTTTTTTAAAAAACATTATTTGATCTTGGTCATTCATTGATCAAATATTTGTTGAATGCTTACTACAGGCCCTACTATTGGAGGTTCCCTGAATATAGAGGTGAGCAAAAGTTCCCTTCCCCCAAGAATTGACATTCCTTTGGTAGGAGACAAAGAACAACAACAACAAAAAAAATAAAGATAATAAAAAAAAATATGCCAGTTAATCTGCTGTGAAGAAAACCCAGCCAGTGTAAGGGGGATAATGCATAGAATGGGTTTGGGCTTTATGAAGGGTGGTCACTGGGTAACATGAGAGAAGAGACTTGGAAAAGGAGAAAATAAGCCATAAAGATATGAAGGAAAGTGTGCCCCAGGCAAAGGGAAAGGCACATGTGTCCCGAGGACCACAGTGAATTAGATGGGAGACATTGAAGGGTTCTGAGCAGGAAAATAACATGATTTGACTTAGATTTTAGAGAGACCACCTGGACTATGCTGGTGAGAATAGAATGTATAGGGCAAGTGCAGAAAAAAGAGATCGGTTAGGAGGCCTCCATAGCAACACAGGATAGAGGTACCGGTGGCCAGTCAGTCCTGACTGGGGAGATTCCGTTCTGTGTTGGCTTTACGAAATCCTTCATTCTGTTTTCTAGTTTTCAATCCATTCCAGTGGTATGGAGCTCTGTTGGGAAATCTTTCTGCATATATCACCCAAACTTTCCTTTTGTAGTTGTTAACCTATGTCCTCATCTTTCTGCTCCCCCAAAAAACTCATATATATTACAGCCTTTCCTTTGAATGGTTTGTAATGCCCTGATGAAACAACTCTAAATCTTACAGCCTTTTTCTCATTTTGCTTCTCTACAGAAGCTGTTATAGAAGAGATTGAGCATTTGATTGGGGACTAGAGGCAGGCAGACTGAGTCTCTTCAGTAGCTGATGTGTGGTGTGATCTTGGACAAGTCAGATGAGCTTCTTGGGCCCTCATAATGGCACGAGTCAATCCCATAGACTCTTAGAGGGGAGAGATTTTAGAGGCCAAATACTTTAATTGTGCTATTTTACAGGTAAGATGCACTACCACAATAATCTTCTATTATTAGATAATAGCAGAATCAGGGAATTAAGCATAGAAAAAGTGGTTTTTGAATGTTGTAAAAAGACCTTCCCTGAGAGCACATGGGATGGAACTGAGCTTTGTTCCTCAGTCTCCAGCTTCCAGGACAACGAATTACATGTTTTGTTAATTCCTTTTACCCTGTAACACCATCTAATGATACAAGTCTGATTATCTCTGGACCCATTTGCCGACCCTCACTATTTTCCATGTCTCTTTTAAGTTGTAAGTGTCTTTAACCAATCAAAAAATAATACTCATACTTTAAAAAAATAATTCAAAAATTACAGCATAGTAGGAGATATAGTTATATTCAATGAACAAACTGCACAGGCACATAATTACTTATATGGTTGGCTTGGATACATTTGCTGCATAGTTAAGACACAAGAAAATATTTTACTTTCATTCATTTGCCTGGTGGTGTTTGTGATGGTTGAAAGTAGGGGCTCTGGAACTTGCTAGGTGTGTCACCTTAGAAAGTTTATTTAAATTTGAGCCTGTTTACACATCTATAAAATGGGGATTAATTTCTTTTAGCAAGTTGCTGTAAGGATTAAATCTGTTAGCTGAATTCCTCTTCTGCAAGGATTACTATTATCATTATTATTGTTGTTATTAGGTGTATGTTTTATTAAACATAATAATTGTCACTTATTACTTTAGTTCACTTTTATAATTTACAAAGCATTTTCCTATGTACTTTATTCTAGAACCCTCTGAGGGAGGCAGGGCAAGTAGCAATTATCTCCCTTTTATGAGTGAGGGGACAGAGGGGCAGAAAAGCTCCCAGTGACTTGCCAAAGACACAGCTAATGAGTGGGAGAGTTCAGACAAAAAACTTAGATTCCCTGGGTCCACATCCAGGTTATTACTTTTTCATTTTCAAATTTCATCTTGGTTCCTGAGCCACTGTCAGTTGAAATAAAAGCTCATAAATATTAGCCCAGTGCTTCCAGGTTGTGTCTGTCATTGGTTCATTTACTACATGCATAGATCACTGAAATGTTTGGACACAGTTCTATAGGCACTGTCATATTCTCCTTTCTTCTCGTTGAGCGAGGTTTTCCATTTTACTTTTCTCTCTCCTTTTCAAAAACTGATGGTGAAAAGTGTGTGCGATCTTGTCATCGCATCTGTCAGCAGAATTCACCAACTGGCTGCGGTTGTTCAGCAGCCCTCTCCAGAAAAGGGAGGACTGACCGGAGAGGAGTGTCTCTGTTCGTAGTGAAAATACACTCTGCTATTTGAGTCATTTGGCCCGCCCCACTCCTGCTTTAGTTAATAAAGTATGGAAACAAAACCTCTTTCTTTCAATATTCCTGTGAACGAAAATTGAATATGCGTAGATGACTAAGTACAAACATACTGATGGTGGGAGAAGGCAAACGAGAGGGCTGTGCCGAAGCTTGGAAAAATACCAGGCATGTTCTGATTTTGGCATGAAGGACCCCATTTTATGCCCATCTGACCAATCTCAAGGATTCATCGGTAACCACACTGATTACTTTTACCGAGGTAACCAAAGAAACCAACAGAATAAAAACGGTGTTCTTTTGGATGAGAAATGAACAACTCCATCATCAGCATTGCTTGTGGTCTGTTCCTTCTTTTTGAAAGACAGAGCCCTAGGAGGCAGTGCTACTGTGTGTCAAGAAGCAGTCTGTGGGTGACACCACCTTAAGGCTAAAGACACATGAGCTAGGGATCTCACTACTACCCTGTGTTCCCCTCATGCGCCACCCTTACCTCCCCTTGAGTTCATCCTCTTAGATTTAACAGAGCATGATAATTTAGACTACATGCTTCAAATTGCCAGGCTTAGAAGCCTTTAAAAGAGGCATACTCTCTCACACCTCAGTTTTGTTATCTGTAAAATGAAGACAATTGTGCCTACATTGTAGGTCTGTTAAGAAAATTCAGTTAGTATAGGTAAATCACATAGAGAAAATAGTGATAGGAACACAGAAATGCCTTATTGCATGTTATCTATTATTATTGTCATAAAGAGTTGTGTTTTTTTTTTAATTTCTGGATTTATGGATTCATTTGTATATTTTCTCCAATACTGCCTTTACATATTAGACAGGATTTCATCTAACTCTACTCACTTTAAAGTCATTTCATACCTTCAGTTCTTCCCCAGTTTGTAATGTGAAAAGGTAAAAAAAAAAGTACAATGAATCTAAACAACTTACAAAGAGCAGTATGTTTGGAGTCAGACACATTTGAGGGTTTGGGTCTAAATGCTACTCCTGTTAATTAGCTAGTTCAGAGACATTTGGGCACATTGCTTAACTTCTCAGAACCTTGGTTTTCTCATGTCTAAGTAGAGATGAGAGCTCTGTCACTTGAAATATGGCAGCCAGAGCAAAGCAAATTCATACTTGTATAATGGATTTTTTGGGATTAGGTATGACAATCAGATGGTTCAACAGCCAGGGAACACAGAATGTCAAAGTCTTGCGTTGGCACAGACACCATGGTTCTTCTTGTTCTCTGAACTTATTGTGCTGTACTGAGCTAAATGGATACTATGTATGGAAGAATAATTTAATCCTTAATGAGTATATAGTAGTCGGTGGCTTCACTATTAAAAAAAAGATGTTTGGAAGAATTGGTTTTCAAAATCCCAGGAAATAATGGTAGCAAACCTTTTAAAAATACTTGTTATGTACCAGACACTCTACACAGAGCACATTACTTAATCTTCACAACAATCATGTAGGGAGCTACTGTTATCAGCACCAATTCACAGACTTTGAAATCAAAACGAAGAGAGGGGTTTTCCCATCATCACACAGGAGTTCATAGTTAGGTGTTCTTACACTATCGTTGTAACCTGTGTACTAAATGGCTTAACGACCACATCGGTGATTTCATCAGGTCTAGTTACTGGCCTGGAAATGATCAATCTTTCAGGGGCTTATTGAGACTAAGAGAGAGCTGCAATAGAGCAAAAGGGGCATTACAGAAAAAGCATAGGTTTAACTTTGGTTGTTGCTGGTGATTTTCTGTCTTAGAATATATTTGTATGGGTAGAAATAACACAAATACATTTTTCTTAAAATTAAAAAAAAATCACAGAATTAAACTTGCCAATCCTACAGAAGGAACTAATAAACAAAATGCATTTTAAAAAAAGATATAAATTAGGGCAGCTTCATTTTTCTGACTCCATTCTAGCCAATACCTGTCCACATAACCCCCTGTATTTAATCCCCTACAAACTCTCTTTTCTGGGAGATATTTAGCTTTTGCATTGATGAAGTATATGGATGAGGGTAAAAGTTATCAATGTAAATATGATTTTTCTCTTTCCCCTGTATCTTTAGACTCCAGAAGAACTAGAGGACGATTCTGACTTTGAGCAGGAGGATTATGATGTGCGCAGTAGGACAAGTGTTCAGACGGAGGATGACCAGCTCATCGCTGGCCAGAGTGCACGAGTGAGTGGATATCCAGGACTTCGATTTGTTGCACGGAGGCTACATCCACCATACTGGTTTGAGGGGATTTCTGAGGTCCAAGAGTTGGAACCCCAGATTCATGGCTCTGAAATTTGTGCTCCCATCTGGGGCTGTTTATAGTGACTCACACTTTACATAGTAGAAATAACTATCACTGCTTCTAATTGCTTTTAACTTGTTTTTTTCTCCATCACTCAAAAAACAGCCACAATAAAGCAAACGCTTATGCATATTATGGGTTTTGTTGGGAATGGGGATTATGATTAGATGCGTCACAGCCAGGGGATGCAGGATGTCCAGATCTTACATTGGCAGAGACGACATGGATTAGCGTGAAGTCTCCAAGCTTGTCAAGTACACAGGAGGCAATGACAAATGGAGAATTAGAGCACTATTTGTTACTGCCTGAGCTGTCATGCTCCATACTCTGGCCTAGGGTCTCTAATAAACAAGACCACATCTTTTGAAATTGGTTCAAGACCATCAGAGTAGAGAGAGAGAGCTTCTCCCCACCCCAGTACCTACCTCTGGACAGGGCAGTAGCCCTAGGTCTGTTGGCCATGTGATAGGAAAAGAAATTATAGAGACATACTAGAAATATGCCAGTTCAAGGCATGGAGCAAGAAGCAAAGATCACTGCTCTGCTTGATTTTTGAACACTCTTGAACATTTGTGACACTGTCCCCCAACACAAGTGTTCCAAAGAGGATCCTGGAATCTGACCAATCTGATTAGCTGTATCATCTTGAGGGTAATAGCAAGTAAGCAAGGCAGGTGGCAGATGAAGTACTTGGGGGCTACAAAGAAGGTTGAGATTCTCCTCCCTTTAAAGCCTCAATTTCCATAAAGTAAAAGCAATCAAATTATAATATGGCTGAGAAGTAGATATTCCAGTTTTCTATGTTAGGTTTAACTTAAGAAAATAAAATTAATAGGAAGTATGAGGTTGAGAAAGGTGATGGTTTAGGATAGAGATTAGGAAACCCCAGAAAGCTGACACTGGTTTAGGATTTAGGAAGAAGAGTAAAAAATAACCAGAAGTTAAAAGAGAAAAATGAGGATTCCAAGAACATTAGGCCTTTAGATGAGTCATAAAGTGTTTGTACGTAAAACCCAAGTTCTCTTTTTGTGCTTTTTGTCCTGATAGTCTCATCCAACAATTAAATAATATAGAAGATATAGATGGCCATTAATATGGGGAAATGTGAGCATAAAAGCCAGAACATTAAAGATACACAGGCTTTGATTTCAGACAGACTTGTTTTTGAATTTTAAAGGTTAGAGTGAGGACCATGCTTTGTTGCATGTTGCTTAATTTCTCTAGGCTTCAGTGCTATCATCTGTAAAATTTGAATAATAAACTTTAAAATTTTTTTAGGGTTTTAATTACTTAATGTTTGTAAAATAATGAGGGTAATATCTGACATACATTAGGTTCTGAATAAAGGTGACTGAAAAATGTTATTCTTTGGAAGAGAAATCTCTTCTGATCATGGACTTGTGACAGTAGAAAAGCACAGAAAATAGTATGAAGCTTCCTATTTTGAAAACTTCTTGTAGACTCCCTTTAACCCTGCCCAAAATGTTGAAACTTGGGAAGATCATTTGCTGAGAGCCTTTTGAGCCTAGTTGGCATAACACTAAACTAATTAATCAACCAAGTCATTCATCTTCAAAATTAAGTAAAACCAGCATTTTTACATTAATGACAAAGGGCAAGTTTGAGTAATTTATCCAAGCTTTAATCAATTCAAAGTCAATTTGATTGATTGCAACTCAGTATTGATATAGCCCAGCAACCATTTACTTGTTTTCCCAAAGACAAAGGCATACTGTACAACTCTTCTAATCACCATCTTGTCAAAATAGCATAAGTAGTCTCACTCTTTACAAGGAAGAACAAGGTCCTATTGTACTTTCATTGCATCAAGTACATGATGGGTGGAAACAAAAGTCAGATGGCACCTATCTACATCATCAGTTATTTCTTCACTCAGCAGGTGAAAAGATAATAGTATTTTTTGAAGGATTTCTCATCATGAGTTATGAACATGGCCCAGGATATTATGAAAATGTGCTGCTATAAGACAGCACTTGCTCATTTGTCTTTGAGATCCATCATGTGGTCTGTGTGATTAACTTGCAGCAGACAGCATTAGTTATTGAGTCAGCCTACTTTAGCCTGTAATTATATGATGACAAATCAGAGACATAGAATTAAGGCAGTAAGTTGGAAATAAGAGGGTGCATTGAATTGCTGAGATGACAGATGGTTGAACTTTTGACCAGAGAAATGTGTTAACTTGGTCAAAATTGTGAAGGAGGCAGAAGTTGTTTTTGACAAAGACAGTTGCTCTTTCCAGCAGCCAGTTCTCCCTGGTAATGGCCTTATTTTGTGTTCTCATTCAGACATTTCTCTCTGAAGTATTAAAGTAATCTACAAAGAGGTTAAGGTAGGAAAAAAGCTTTTAGAACCCACTCCAGCATTCCTCTCAGATTCTGAAATTAGAGTGTTTATTCCCTTCATGTGTCCCTATCTGATGCCTCTTTACAACATTTTATGAAAGAGAACAAGAGAGTGAGGTAACAAATGAGTGAAAGAGTGAGAATGACTGTATTCTGGTCTAATGAAATACAGAAGTGATCAGACCTTGACATGACATCTTATAAACTCTTCTTTTACAGTTGTCATAGCTAAATTGGTCAGCAACAACTCCTGGGCAGTTAACCTTGGACATAGAATGTATTATTTGGAGTCACACTGGATTTTAAATATGGGCTTGACCATGCTATGTACTTTGGAGGCTACTTTCTTAACCTCTTCATGCCTCATCTCTTTGCTTATATATACAGCTTCCTATCTTGTAATGTCATTCAGAGAACACAAGACGTCATATAATGTTAGGCTGATTAAGATGATGATGATGCTTGTAACATGAGGGAATTATTCATTAGAAGGTTGGTCAAACAGTTTATTCTGAAAGCTGGACAATTTAGGCAGTCATGAAATTTTTTTACTTGAATTAATGGGATAAGTACTTCAATTTTCCAATTCACTTCACAGTCTGAGACTGGTAAAAGTCAAAGGACCCACTCCTTAACTACTCATAGTTATTATCCTGATTTAAACCCAAGTGATTAGAAATGGATGCAGTGAGCTTCAGCCCTTTTACCCATTATTTCCAAACATTCATCTACTTGTAGACTTAATGTTAGACTCTTGCTCTGCCTTTAAGAAACCAATACTTGTCAGGTTGGAGACCTATAGACCTCAAAAGTCATTTTTCTCTTTGAGATTGGAAAAATAATTATAAGAAAAGCTTCTTGAGATTTAGATTGAAGAAAAGATTCTGAGCTAAGTGGTTGTTGGCTTGAATCAGTGATTTGTATTTTTATTTAATAAGCAGAGTTTATCACACACACACACAAAATGGTTGGCTGGAAACCTGGGATGAGAGGGTTGGCAACTTTGAGGATTCAAGTGTCTGATGCCTCAAATTTGGGCTCCCAGATCAACCAGATCAACAGTCTGAAGAGCCGTGCTCGTCTGCTGTGGACAGCAGCAACAAAGCACTCAGACCGCCCTAGGCAATCACATCACACAAACAGAAAAGCCGACTTTGCCCTTTCCTCTTGGCCATGAAAATAATGTGTCTCATGTTCCCTTAGTTTGAGGAAATGAACAATTGCATGTTATTTATTTTCTATTCAATTTGATTTCAGTGTAAACAGCCTCTAATTTTTTTTCTAGCTAGAATGGCCTTAATGTGTTAACATTTCAAACTGCTGAGTTACATTGATAAGACCTAATTAAATGTTGAATTTTAATTTGATTAACTTGCAAATTTTGTAGTTTGTGATCTACTGTTTGTAGATAACCTTTTTTTAAATTCCAGTTTCAGGAAAGGTCAATTATGAATTTTTAAAAGCAAGAGCATTTTAGAAGTATTTGGGAAAAGACTTCAGCTCATCGATAGCTACATAGGCAGAAGCTTATATAACAATACTTACACCCAAGTCACACAACATTAGGTGTATTATGCAGGTTGAGTACCCCTAGAATGACAATAACATTTCTTTCTCAAATCTGCTTTGAAGGAGCCAGTTTTTCTTCAGAATTCTGCCCTTAGAAAATGTTTGTCTGTTCTGGTAACTTTTCTTGAACTATGTTGATGTGGTAAGTGGAAAAATGTTTAGGCAGTCAAGCAAACAATATTTATTGAGCTTCTGTTCTATACAGGATTTTGAGGCCTCTACCCTAAGGAAGCTTAGGGAGAAATTGGTGGTAGGGCATTAACAAATATTAGGGAGAAGAGCAAGGCAGGTAATATTCAAATGCTAAATTCCACAATCGAAACTCAGCTGATACAGTTCACAAAGTGTACGCCCTTCGATACACAAATAAACCCTTTTGGGACAACAAAAAGTCCATTGCTTTCCATCTGGGGATTAAATGCAGAGTCTGGAGGTCTGCTGGATAGGTTTACAGATTTTTCTACAGAGAAGTACATAGTGAATGCTTTACATGATGCTGGTTAGATCTTGTGAGATCTGAATAAAACATGATTATCAGTTTTGTATGTGGAGGACACATTATTCTAGTCTAGCATTAAATTGTCAGACAGAGATGCTTCTGGAAAGAGTACATAGTATGTATTAACTTCTGCAAATCAAAATCTATCTCAAATGTATTGGAATAGCTGTCTTGTCATCAGTACAATATAGCATATGTGAGTTTATGACAAACTCTTGTGTATATAAAGCACCATTTTAAATAGCTTTTAAAAACACTTTAAAAGTTTTTAAAATGTAGTATTTTAAAATACATTAACTATAGTATTTGTTCCAGTCTGGCTGTTTAAATATGAATTATAATTTGTATATAGACACACATATATATATATGTATGTGTGTGTCTATATATATATAGATTGTGTACACATTCAAATGGGTGCTATTTATATGAAGTCACATACATGCACACATGGCCGTTAGTGAACACGGCTGTCTATTGGTAAGACGTAGCATCCAGGCAGCTGCTAGTCCAAGGTTACCTTTATGCAGCCAAGATGAAGACACCTCTTACTCTGGACAGATGAGCCCTCACCTGTAAGATGCTCGACCTGGTGGACAGTGATTTTAGAGACATTTGCTCTGTTGAGTCAGGACCATTGTGCAGTGTCAAACTGTATGGTCATGCATGGTGACTCAGTTGTGCACAGTGATTAAGTATGGTGTTAGCTGAGATGGGTTTGAATCCTATTCCTACAGCTTATTAGTAGTATACTATTGGGAATTTAATTAATTTCTCTGGGCTTTGGTATTATCATTAATAAAATAGTGCTAATAATCGTATTGATTTTATAGAATGATTACTAAGTAGATTAAGTTTTTTGACATACAAAGATTCTCAGCATGGTACTCAGTATATATATCTGGGTTTTATGTCAATCTTTTACTTATAGAGAGTCATATAGAATCTGAGCCCAATCCTTCCCTTTGATAGCAACTCAGTAATAAGTTATGGGGGTAGCTGGAAAGGAAAACTAATACAGAAATAATTAGATAATGTTAACAATAATCTCACACATACTTCCTTTCACTTTTTGTCAGATAAAACACTTAATTCATTTATTTTATTTGCTGTCCATCATAACATTTTGAGGTAATTGTTTATTATTCTTGTATTATATCTGAAGATGTTAAAGATACGACCCAGTAGTAATGAGATGTTAGCCCAACTCCATGACAGAGCCTGACTGAGACCAGTTTTTCTGCGCTTATATCCACTGATATTTCTATGAGACATCTGCTATGTCTCCATCAAACAATTCACTCACATTGGGAAGAGTTTACAATTTAGGAAACTGTTGTTCCTGTTGCTTTTCATTTTACTTGTTCTAGGTAAAAGCTGTACATCTTTCAGATCATGATTTCTTGGCCTCTCTTCTGGAGAACACATGTATTCCAAAACCAGAGGGACGCTAGGGCTGATACTCTTATTCACCTGTTCCTTCCATGAAGCAGGTTGCACACAGGTCCATGCGGATGCACTGAGGTGGTGTCCAACACTTCAATGAGGGCCTGCTACATAAACAGTGCTTCCCAAATACAGCTGAATGCCTTCGTTCATGGTACTTACATTCTACAGTCACCACAAGCACTTAATTAACAATGCTGAATTATTGCTGCCAGGGAAAGCACAGGATTGGGGTCCTGGGAGCTGCTATTCTCAACACATTCTTCAACCAATCATGTGTAATCTTGTTTAATGACTGTTTCTGTTCAGATACCTTATTTTATTATTTTGATTCACTTATTTTGAACCCACTTGGCCAAGAGCATTATAACGCATATCTGATTGATGCGTATCTAATGCACATATTTTCTCCATAAGGCACATCACAGGACACTAGGCAGCACTCCAACTCAATGCTTGGGGGACATGTTATACAGCAAAATCACCAACAAAAAGTACAGAGATGTGGAAAATGTGGCACTAAATATATCCCAGGAGGGACACTTGTTTATAGGATGAGTGGTGGAACAAGAAGACAGAGAAAGAATACCTTGTTGAACCTCACCTGGGAACAAGCACTTTGGGTACCTCATTTTTTTTTTTCCAGCTCTGGGCAAGTATTGATTTGGGGTGGTAAATAAATTTTAGAGAGTAGGTAAGTTTTCAAATAAAGACTCTGTGAGAAATGGGAATTGACTCTAGTTCTTCCTTTTCTACCTTCTCTTACCGACAGACTATTGAAAATCAACCTTTGCTTTCTAATCCTGTATTTTAACCTATCCCAAGATCTCTGTCTACACACTCACAGGCTCTACAAGAAGCCTTGGTCTTACCAGGATTTCCACAGAGGTGGCGGAGGAGGGCTGGGGATAGGTGTACCATTCCTAAAATGCCCCAAGTGGGAGACTTTTCTTTCACATCTAACCATAGATTCCTTCGCCAACACTCCTAGGAAGTCTCCCCACCCCACTGCAGTTGGATACTCGGATAGTGTTTAAAATTCCTTAGCAACAGAAGGCCTATTTTCTTTTTTCCCTTCTCAGAACAGATTCTGGTGTTGAAAGAGGTGCATCCTTTCATCTGGTAAAAGTTTCCTGAGACCAAATATAAAAATTGCCAAGAATAGATTCTTTTAAACAAACATATGTCATCAAAGCGACAGAGAAGCTCTGTTACTGTCAATGGGCGTGTGCTTTTGGACCTCTGTATTTTTTGTGTGTGGGAGTGGGGATGGGGACTTTGGGGACCTTATCAGATGTCTCTGCTCTGGCCTTGCCTGGAGGGGAGGAAATACGCTTTCCAGAATGGAGGGGTAGCCTGTAAATCATGTCAAGTCTGTCTCTGCCATTAACTGGTGGTAGTCAACCTGCTGTCTGTACTTCCTTTGTCACCATTAGTCACACTTTTCTATAACCTTCACAGGCCATCATGGCACAACTACCACAGGAGGAGAAGGCAAAAATAGCTGAGCAAGTAGAAATATTCCACCAAGAGAAAAGTAAGCTGGACGCAGAAGTGGCCAAATGGGATGACAGCGGCAATGATATAATTGTGCTGGCCAAGCAGATGTGTATGATCATGATGGAAATGACAGACTTCACAAGGTGAGGCCCAGAGACAGAGCTGAAGATTGTCTCATTAAACCCAGAAGCATAACAGAGTTATATTAGCTTGTGAAGGCTTGCTGAAAAATTAAAATATTACATAAAAGCTGGGTATGGATATTGTAATATTTATATGTGTAAGTCAGAATGATCTGAACCTAATTCTTAACAGACAGGTTTTTTGCTTAAGGAAAACAGATTCATTTTTGTAATTATTATTGTTTTAATTATCTATGCAAAGTCAGTCTTTAAAGCAAACCCCCGGGGATTGCCTGACTTGGTTTTTGATCTGTGCTATTTCACAATGTACCTAAATATTCTGAAGATAAGGTGAATGATTTGCTAGTATCCTCCTGGGAAAATATATTTATGCATCTGTGTGAGTGTACATATATTCATGTAATATGTTTTAATGCTAGACCATGTTCTGGCATTAACTTCAGCTCATGTTTACTCTTATGTTTCAAGAATCAGGCTCAACAAACTGATTTCATAATTTTGACAGGTTAATTAAAAATTGTGTATGTTTTATTCCCTTTTGCTCCAAGCAATGCTTTTAAAATATAAGAGAGCAGTCAGAATTTTGTCAGGAGCCTTTTCTTCATCCGGGTCATTGCTGTTTCTGCCATTGTATTTTTAGTCTCCTCTTTGAAGGGAGGAAACATTTCTGGCTTTCCTACCACATAAAGGTCAAACTAAGGTAAAGCAAGACTCAATGAGAAGATCCCTCAATTTTTGTCCAAAACCAGATAATTTCAGATCAGTCTCTTATTGTCTCTATTTGCAAAATGGGGAAATAATACCTTTATTATAAACTTCACAGATGAGTTTAAAATCCAAGGAGATAATGCATGTGTAAATTATGCTGCCATAGAAATGTAAGCTATTATTACACTGTAGATTTTTTTTCCCCCCTGGGAACACAGCCACACACAGACCCATGTAAGCAAAGATGTTTTAATGATTCCACATGGTAGTTGTCAGCAAAACTATGTAACATGTGTGGCAATGTCAAAACATCACCTTGTGGGTGACAAGTTTTTCATGATTGCTGAATGCTTCTGGTAAGAAAAGGCTGCAGTTGATTATAGGATATAATGAAATACGAAACATTTCTACCTCATCCTCCATACCCTTTGACCTTTGGCCAATATGTACTAATAACATTACTTGGCCCATTCTTCAAATATTTTAGAATTGATTTTGACTTCAGTGGAATGATTTTACTGTTATTTGGGTGACCTCTGAGACTTTTAAATGTCATCGTATTCATTAGAAATTCAAATTTGTAAATTTAGTCTCTGTCATCTTCGCAAAGTTATTACACACACACACACACACACACACAACAGTAGGAAAAAACAGTCTGAGCTATTATTTAAGCCTTAATTTTCTACAAATTGTAATATCATGGTAGCCTCAGTCACTGCTTTTTAAGGCCTATGATGGCTTAATTTGCTTGCTTTCAAGATTGTACTAGTACTTTATCTGATGGGTATTATGCAATCCATTAATAACATCACTTGAACAAATATTCTCATTAAAGTGAATAATGAATCTACTCATGTTGCCAGTTATAATGCTCTACATTATATATAACTGTGCTCAAGGAAGAGCGAGATTTGAGAAGTTCTTATTAGATGTTAAATAAGACAGACTTTTTATTAGTCAAAGTACAGTTTTAAAAGTGAAAAGAAAGCCACTTCAATATCCTAGGGATTTCATGGAGTCATTTCATGCTGATTTGAATAATGGAATGTCTAGAATGCTACTGGTGATCATTTCTCCCCCTGCTTGATGAGCAGTTTTGTGCCCATTTGTGAGGGCGAAGGGAGGAGAACAGTAATTAATGACCAGAGAAAAGAAGACTGTGTGAATTGGAAGCGGAACACTTCAAGCGAGGTTTTGCTGCCGCCTCCATCTGCACAGCCTCTTCCTTAACAAAGAGGTAGCTGACTTGAGACTTTTTGTGCAGCCTCTCACCCAAGTTCACTGCATTTGATCATATGAGTTATCATTATTGCCCTTGCATTTTCCGCTTCAAGGAGGAATCATTTCAGCTCTCTACCTCTAATAACTCCTATGTACTTTTGTTTTATTTAAAGGAATTAAAACTTGACTACGCTTCTGAAATCATGTTTAGAGGACATTTCGATATAGGAAATACCCTTGCATTTAGTATCTCATTATTTTATTCTTATCAGTAGCTGATTTATTAATTTGATTCAGTAATCTCCATGATACCCACTCCATTATTATTAAAATCGGAGAGGTTCTGCCTCATTATTTGTGTAATAACTTCTTCATGGAGGATAAAACTGATTATGCCTCCTGTCTTTTTCCTGTTCAATTCTTGAGTTCCAGTTCATGGGCAATGGCAGAAGCACTGTAATGCATGAGGTGAATCCATACTTATGTCATTTCTGGAAAGAAGTAGCATGTGCTGGTCTTGTTTTCCAATAAGAGGAGGTGTGGAGACAGCAACAGCCCTGGAGAGAAACCCAAGTTTAATTATATAGTAAGAGACAAAGCAAGCTATCTTTTGAGATTAACCATAACTCATGATCATGAAAGGATAGGGTTCAGGCTAAGAAAATAATTTTTAGGGTAGATCTAACTATGAAATCCCGAGTATAAGACTAAGAATAATGTAATCAACCCTCTCTGTTCAAACTCCACCCCTGCCTCAGGCTAGGTTCACTTGACTGGTCTTAAAAATTTCCAATCTTAACTCTTATCTGTTCATGCCACACCACTTCTGGCTGTTAAAGGAAACCATTCAGTTCCCTTTGTAACAAAACTTTTATTACCTCCTCTTTTCATAGAATGAAACAAAAATCTTGACTTGACTATCTAAGGTCTACACTTATTGATCCTTAGATTTCTTTACCAATTTTGTACATATTTATACTTCAGGGCCATGATATTAACGTTACTTCCTTAAATAGTTTATCTCATGGCCCTACAGTCACACCTGACTCCTCATTAATCCCCAGGTTTACTCAACTCTTCTACTGTGTTGTCTTCATAGTGCTTCAGGTGATTGGTGAGAGTGATATTCCACAAGCATGTTTTAGGGAACCCTGTTTCTGAAAAGAGGTGTCAATGATTCAACACATTCACAAATTAATTTCTTATATACTATGTGTTACATGGTTTATTGGAGTTACCTTATATATTGACGGGTTAGATGATTTGAGAAATCTATAGTAAATCAATCTTTTAAATTTTGATTAACTTCAAATTTAAAAATTCTGGATATTGAGTACATGAATTCAGAATGTACTCACACATTGATTTTTTTTATATTAACACCTATTATTTTTTCATGAAATAAATATGAATTGTTGATCAATAGTGGATAGCAGTGATATCGTAATAGTTTTCTATGACTCAGTCTCTCTCTCTTTTTTAAAATTTACTACTTCCTAGGAAGGCTTCCAACTACTGACCCTTGTATAAGTATAACCTATTACCAAAAGACAAAAGGTTACACAAATCATTACACAAATCTATACAGTAGACAGAAATCTATGGCTTGATGCTCTTTCCAAGGGAACAAAAAAATGTGTTTCAGATGGAATAATATAATGGCTTCTATCTTTAAGGCCACAAGGTTTCTCAAAGCACCTTTTAAAACACCCCAAATAGAAAGCTGGTCTAATTTACATGTGTAAGTCAAAGCAATATAAAACACAAAGGTAGGGAAACACAAAGAGTGTAAGCCATTATTTTGAGGTGGAGCTATAGCCAGTGGGGCCACTCCCTTTATCAACATTGTCTTCTATGCACAGGAAGACTCAAATTTCTGATCTTGTCTTTCCTGGGCGTGTTTTATATATAGCTTGATGATAGATTGATAGATAGATAGATAGACAAATAGATTTTTTTCCTATTGGCTATTTGTTTCTTATTTCTGTGCTACTTCACATTATTCAGATGATCGTGGCTCATTTAGACCTTTGCTGTCCAATAGAGTATGTCTATTTAATTGTTTTTTTTTTAATCATGGTACAAATTTATATACAATAAAATTGACCAATTTAACCATGTGTAAGTGTATAGTCCTGTGGCATTATATACCTTCACATTGCTGTGCAATCATTACCACAATCCATCTCTAGAAAATTTTTACCATCCCCAACAGAATCACTGTACTAGTGAATGATAACTCCCCAGTCTCCTCTCCACTCAGCCCCTGGGTACCACCATTGTCCTTTCCATCTCTGTGACTTTGACTACTCTAAATATCTCATATGAGTGGAAACATACAGTATTTGTCTTTTTGTGACTGGCTTATTTCAAAATATTATCAAGGCTAATGCATGTTGTAAGTTGTGCCGGGCTTCCCTTTTTTAAGGCTAAATAATATTTTATGGTATGTATATGTCATATTTTATTTATCCATTAATCCATTGTTGGATACTTGGATTGATTCTGTCTTCAGGCTATTGTGAATAATGCTGTGATGAACACGGGTGTACAAATATCTCCTTGAGATTTTGCTTTCAATACTTTGGGGTATATACCCAGAAGTGGAATTGCTGGATCATATGGTAATTATATATTTAAGTTTTTGAGGAACCACTGTACTGTTTTGCATAGTAACTGCACCATTTTACATTCCCATCAACAGTGTACAAAGTTTCCAGCTTCGTCACATCCTCACCAACAGTTTTTATTTTTTGTATTTAAAAATTTTGTGTTTGTTTTTATAGTAGCCATCTTCATGTATGTGAGTTTATATATCATTGTGGTTTTGATTTGGATTTCCCTAATGATTAGTGAGGGTACACATCTTTTCATACATTGATTAACCATTATATATCTTCTTCAGAAAAATGTCTATTCTAGTCCTTTGCTTATTTTTTTAATGAGGTTGATTAAGTTTTAGTGTTGAATTTTAGCTTTTATATATTCTGGACATTAACTTCTTGTCAGATATTTGATTTGCATTTTTTTTCTCCAGTTCTGTGGGTTGCCTTTTTTACTGATTATGTTTTTTGATGCGTAGAATTTTTAAAAAATTCGATAGTCAGATTTCTCTTTTTCTTTTTTGCCTTTTCTCTTAGTGTCACATCTAAGACATCATTGCCAAATCTAATGTCATAAAATTTTCCCCCTATATTTTCTTGCAAGATTTTTATAGTTTATGGTTTTATAGGTCTTATATCAAGACTTTTATGCATTTCAAGTTAAATTTTGTATGTGGTATAAGATAAGGGTCCCACTTCCTTCTTTTGCATGTGGACATCTAGCTTTTCCAACATCATTTGTTGAAGACATTGTCCTTTTCCTGTTGACCATTGTTGAGTATAATTTTACCATGTGCACAATGGTTTATTTCTGGGCTCTCTATTCTATTCTGTTGGTTTATATGTCTATCTTAAAGCCATTACTACACTGTTTTGATTATTGTAGCTTTATAGTAAGTCTTGAAATCAAGGAATGTGAGGTTCCCCAACTTTGTGCTTTTCCAAGGTTATTTTGGCTATTTGGGGCGATTTGAGAATCCAAATAAATTTTAGGTTAGATTTTTCTATTTTGGCAAAAAACATACTGGGATTTTGATAAGGATTACGTTGATTGCTTTGGATAGTGTTAATATCTTAACAATATTATGTCTTGTAATCTATGTACATTGGGTATCTTTACACTTATTTGTTCACTTATTTCAGCAATATTTTGTAGTTTTTTTTGTATACATGTCTTTTGCCTCCTTGGTTAAGTTTATTGCTAAGTACTTTTTCATGTGATTACAAATGGGATTGCTTTTTAATTTCTCATTTAGATATATTTCCTTTGTGTATGGAAATGTAATTGATTTTTTTATGTTGATTTTGTATTCTATAACTGCTAAGTTCATTTATTCTAATTTTTTTGTAGAAAGCTTAGGGTTTCTACATCTAAGATCATGTCGGTAAGCAAAAATCATTTACTTCTTCCTCTCTAATACGGATGCTTTTTATTGCTTTCTTTTGCTTAATTTTTCTGCTTATGCCTTCCAGGAATATGTTGAATAAAGTAGCAAAGTGACACCTTTATCTTCTTCCTAATCTTAGAAGAGAAGCTTACAGTCTTTCACCAATTGAGTATAATCCTGGCTCCAGATTTTTTAAATTTTATTTAAGATGAAATAAAATAGCACAATTGACAGTTTCTTATAAAACTAGAAATGGAGTTATGATAGCATCCAGTAATTTCATCCTTGGTCATTTATCCCAGAGAAATGAGAACTTCCATTCACCAAAACAAACAAACAAATAAAAAAAAAACACACAAAAAAAACAAAAACAAAGAACAAAAAAAAAACTGTACACAAATATTTATACTAGGTTTATTTGTAATAGCCTAAAATTGGAAATTATCCAAATGTCCTTTATTTGGATAAATTATTTAACTATGGTGCATTTATATAATAGAATACTACTTAGCAATAAGTAGTTACAGCAACTTGTGAATCTCAAAGAAACTCTGCTGAGTGAAAAGTATCTATGTTGGTCCCTACTGTATGATTCTATTGATATAACATTCTTGAAATAAAAAAAATTATAGAGATGGGGAAAAAATTAGTGATTACCATCTAGGGACCATCTAGGGATGACTACCATTAGTAACTGGGTAAGTGATATAAAATTAGTACAAGAGAACCTTGTGTTCTGTACCTCAATTGTGGTAGTATTGACATTAAGTTACACATGTGATATAATTGCCTATAACTTACACACATATACGCACAAGTGTGTGCATAAATTCTCAAATCTGAATAATCTCTTCAGAATATACCAGCATTAGTTTCCTGATTTTGTTATTGTACTAAGTTATACAAAATATTAACCCTGGGGGAAGCTGGCTTAATGGTGCACGGGACAACCTTATGTATATCTTTGCAAATTCCTAGGAATATATAAATACTTCAAAATGCAAAGTTAAAAATAGAAAAAAAGTGAATAAAATTACATTGAGTTTCTCATTCACATGAGCCACATTTTAAATGTTCTGTAGAGTCCCATGTGACTAGGGGACACTATATTGGGTAGTGCAGAATTATAGAACCTGTCCATCATTACAAAAATTCTCTGGGACAGTGCTGCTGCAGATGCTCTGATGTAAGAGTTTTAAAATGTACTTCCAACCTACACAATAACATTAAAGGAAAGTGCTCGTCATATAAACTGAATTCAGGGTCTTCTATTGTAAAGCTACTGGTTATTACTCCACAGTTATTACTCAGCTACTAGTAAGGACAGCTGTACAACCTGAGACATAAGCAGAAGGAATTGAGCAATTTTGATCTTCCATCCCACAAAATGACACAGCTATTTTTTCTATCCCTTTTCTGTCTTCTGTTCACATGTGGGGAAAGTGGGTCATGTCACTGATTCCATACTCACAGAAATCTGGGCCTTGAAACTTCCTTAGAAATGTCTTGTATGATGCTCAGAACTGTACATTAGATATTTAGGGTTTTCGAGATGATTTAAAGAATTTTCTGAATTCAACCTTTTTGGGCAAAGAGTGGTTACACATGGCTTTAAGCATCGATGACTGTCTAGAATCTTCTATTTGGCAGTCAACAATTTTTCTTGTGTTATTTTTATATATAATTATAATACTTTGTTTTCATATTTAGATTTTGTTTTTATTCAATATTTGTGTATATTGTGAGATGGTCACTATAATAAGACTAGTTAACATCCATTACCATAAATAATATAAAAGCTTATTCTTGTGGTGAAAAATTTTAGGATCTACTCTTTAAGCAAAGTTTAGATATTATTAAATCCTCATGACTTATTTTATACCTGAGAGCTTTTACTTTTTGACTCCCTTCTCTCATTTCACCAATTCCCTTCACCTCAGATCACCATCAGTCTGTTCTCTGTATCCACAAGCGCAGGGCTTTTTTTTGGTGGGGGGGCTGGCAGAGGGTGTTGGCGTTTCTCTGTCTGACTATATTACTTAGCATTATACTCTCAGTGTTTATCCATATTGTCACAAATAGCATGTCTCATTTTTACAGCTGTATAATATTCCATTGTATGTGCGTGTATGTGTGTATACCATATTTTCTTTATCCATTTATTCATTGTTGGGCATTCGTTTCTATAACTTGATTATTGTAAATAATGCTGCAGTGAACATAGGGATGCAGATAAAATTTTGAGTAAATGTTTTCATTTTCTTCAGATAAATACCCAGAAGTGGAGTTGCTGATTTTATGATAGTTCCCTTTTTAATTTTTTGAGGAACTTCCACACTGTCTTCTATAACTGCTGCATCAACTTACATTCCCACCAACATTACGGGTCCCTTTTTTCCATATCCTTGCCAACATTTGTCATTTCTTGTCTTTTTGGTAATAACCATTCTAACAGGTGTGAGGTGATACCTCACTGTGATTTCGACGTTCATTTTCCTGATGATTAGTGGTGTTGAGCACCTTTTCATGTACCTGTTCGCACGTACATGTATCTGTATGTCTTCTTTGGAAAACTGTTAAGACTCCTTTGCCCATTTTTAAAGTGTGTTTTTTTTTGTTTTGTTTTGTTTTTACTTTTTCACTATTGAATTGTAACAGTTCTTTATATATTTTGGATATTAACCTCTCATCAGATACATGACTTGCAAATATTTCCTCCTGTTCCATAGGTTGCCTTTTAATTTTATTGACAGTATTCGTTGCCAGGCAGAAGCTCTTTAGTTTGATGTCGTATTACTTGTTTATTTTTGCTTTTGTTGCCTTTGCTATTGGTGTTAAACCGCCCCCATCCCCCAAATCACGAAGACCGGTGCCAAGGAGCTTGCTGCCTACACTTTCCTCTAGGAGTTTTATGACTTCAGGTCATAATGTTCAAGTATTCGATCCATTTTGACTTTATATTTATGTATACTGTAAAATAGTGGTCTCAATGTACTGCATGTGGCTGCCCAGTGTGTCTAATGTCGTTTATTGAAGAGACTGTCATTTCCCCATTGGATATTCTTGGGTGCTTTGTTATAAATCAATTGACCATATAGGTGTGGGTTTATATTTACTTTCTCGAAGTAATACACTTACTCATGAAGAATTTAAAAATAAAAGATACAAAATTTAAACATAAAAAAGACTGAAAGAAATAATTCATTTTTCAATGAATAGTTCAGGGACAATTAGTTAATTTTATGGAAAAATAAAGAGTTGTGGTTACTATCTCACCTTATATACAAAAAGCAAACTGCAGGTAGATTTAACATATAAATATGAAAATGAAACTTTAAAATTTTATAATAAAATGGGAGAATATTTTTATGATCTTGGTGCAAGGATGAACTTTTTCTTTTTTTCTAGCTTTATTGACTTATTGTATAAGTTTATTGTGTTTTATATATCTGTATATCTATAGCTATATAGATATAGAAAATTATTATTACCACTATAGCTTTAACTAACATCCCCAGTAAGGAAAAACTTCTTAAAGGATATGTGAAAAGCACAAACTCTAGTAGAAATGATTGATACATTTGATCAGAATAAAATTAAAATTCATATATTTTAAACACTGTAATAAGCCCTGGTTGAGTGGCTCAATTGTTTGGAGCACCGTCTCATACGCCAAAAGGTTGAGGGATGATCCCCCGTGAGGGCACGTACCTAGGTTTTGTGTACTGTCCCCAGTCTGGGTGCAAATAAGAGGCAAGCGATTGATGTTTCTCCCTCTCCTCTCTCTCTCTCGCTACCCCCCGGCCGCCCACCCCCTTCCTCGCGCTCTCAAATCAATAAATATGTCCTTGGGTGAGGATTTTAAAAAAAATTAATAAAAGTAAGCATACAGTCTAAAACTATGAGAAGTAATTTGCAACATGAACAACTAACAAGAGATTAGAATAAAAAATAAAGAAAATAAACAGGTAGTTTAGGTAAAAACAAACAAGTCAAAAGAAAATTGTGCGAAAGACTTGCATAAAAAAAAACTCAGGAAAAAGGACATATGAATGTTTAATAATAGTTATCAATCAATAGTAAAAAATGACTTGGCCTGTGGTCATCATAGAAGGGAAAATTTAAAATTTTTATATCCATCAGATTAAGAAAACCTAAGTGAATAAATATTATTTAAATTTGAAATATATACCTAAAGAAAAGCACATAAGATAAATATACATCTCAAATAGTATTATAATGTAATCTGTATAACCATCACCCAGCCCCAGAGGCCCCATACATATCTCTTTCAGATCACAACACCCTTTCTTTCAACTGGTTGTAACTACTACCTTGACTTTTTTGTAGTGGTATGCTGATTTTCTAGAGAAAAAAGCCCTCACTTATGTAGCATTTGCTGATTCCATGGAATAAACCCTTCCAGCTTGGCAGATTTCAAGCTACCAGTATGTCAACTGACACCAAATTCCTGAAAATTTAACAATTCGCTCTTATAAACATGTACAAATCCATTTCACCACTCAAATACCACTTCCTCCTTTGCTTTTTCTTTTTTCCCCCTTTCCTCAATTAAAAAATAGCTTTATTACATAAGTAAGAATTCTTAAATAAATAGGTTATATTAGCTGCCTCTGATAACATCGGTATTACATTATTTAATGAATATTTTTGAAGACTTTCTTTTTACACTATATTCTTGAAAACCTTAAATAGCATTAGGCTTATCATCTTTTTTAAGGTTTAGTGAACTTCTCTGAGAAACCATCTGGATTTACCGAGTTTTTTTCTTTTTTTTTTAGATCAGTTTTCTTTCTGACAGTCTTATTTATTTCTTCCATGGAAATCAGACTCTAGATTTTTCAATATCTTTTTTTCTGGTCACCATTGGTAAATTATATATTCCTAGAAAGTTATTTTATCTAGGTGTGAAATTTAGTCACATATATTTAAGAAAAATACTTTTATTATACTTTTAATTCTCTATTTTCTAAAGTTATTTCATTCTTTTTTACATTTGAATATCTTTCTCCTATTTTTCCTAATAGCAATCTATTTTCTACTTCAGTTTTGCTTTCTTTATTTCCATTGTTTTGTTATTTTTAATCATTTATCCCTTTTTGAAGTTTTATTAGTTCCTTTCTATTCTTTTGAAATTTTGAGTGAGATATTAGGGTTTTCATTATTTCTTTCATGTAAATGTCTGCAGTTAAGTAGTTAAGGCTATTTGCTTTTGCCTGAGATCACTACTTTACCTGTTCTCATAAGAATTTTATATATCTATCTCAAAGAGTGTTAAATTACGATTCAGAACACAAGTTCCAGTCCTAATTCTCTCTTTGAGTATCAGTCTCTCTCTATTGTCATCTTGGGCTCATCACTTAGCTTTCTTTCTTGTGTTTCAGTTTCCTCAAATAGAAAAAGAGGAAGTATTTAATGTTCTCAAAACTTTTATTTAGCTCTCTAGTTTTGTGAAATGCACTCTTATTACCAACTTGTGACTCTGATAATTTGGACTGAGTCCACATTGTGAGCCCTAAAGTTCTTTAATACCCATCTACCAGTGAGCCTATGACTCTGCTCTCTGGTGCAATCACAGTAGACATGCTTCTGATCATTATTTCGGCTACGAGATGTGAGCCCGAGCCTCTAGTAAATTCAGTTCTCTATAAATGATCTTTACGAACTTAGTATATTTTGTCAGAATCAATAAACTATTAGTTATCATGTAAGGTTTCTCAAGTTTCCCCCAAACCCTTGGAAATTCTTGAAGTAAGTAAATGCATGTGATTGTTAATAATGAAAAAACAAGCAGAGTGCAGCTCTTTGTGAATGGGTCAGGATGAAGGCAAAAAGCAGTGACAAATGTTGTGTCAAGGTAAAACTGCAAAATAAAGAGATCTTCTAATGTCTGAAAGTTAGAGAGTAATATATAATAACAAGAACATTATTAAACACTGACGGATTCTGCATCTAAAATTCCCTTAAAACGTAAAACAAAAACAGAAAAGTTTCTTTAGAGATAAATAAAAAATAGTGTTAGGGAATCGAAGCCAGATTATCACAGAACTTTTACTCATCCATGTTACATAAAATTTACATGTGAAATCCCTGTCCACATTTAAATATCTAAATAGCTATTGAAAAACAATAATTGTCCTTTGTGGAAGAGTTAATGTTATCATAGCAAAATAAATTATCTTAAGTTTTAAATTTCCCCATGTGTGTGTTTAAGCTTTGACATGAACACAGTATATTTTAATTTTAGCTAGTAATGTAAAAAGAATTTGCAGAACAGAAATTAGGAGGGAAAGTGAACAAAATTCCCTTCATTTACATTAACTTTCTGAAGCCATTTTAAACCTTCCATTTTATTATCTTCCACATTATTATCTAACAGTGGCAATCATTGCTCACTCTATTTGACCTTATGTGTTCTAAATAAGTCAGTTCTAAGTAGTTTTGTCCATATTTCATCACATTTCTAACTGAAAGAATGTAACTTTGTAGCCTTAAAAAATTGTATTGATTTTTTAGATGCAACTAGATAGACCAGGCTAAGTAGCAATACTAAAAAAAAAAAAAGAGAAATGTATTTAACCTATTATTTATCTCCCAAGAAAAGATAAGGACAAGTTATATGCTACATTTTGTTTAAAGATTTCTGATGCGCCATAGCTTTCCTTTATAATAAATATTTAAAAGACATGTAATATTAAACACTTCATGTAATTGAAAACCTAATGTGAAAATATTGGCACAATGGTTTAGAAGCATAAAGACATCTACTGTCACACAGTATTTTGTCTGTTCCCTCATAAATCAGTACCAGAAGCATCCAACCAGTGAGAGTAAGAGCTGAATAGAATTCTGAAATTCTGGTCAAACAGTTCCCCATTACGGGCAAATGACAATTGCTTCTCAAAGTGCCACAGAGAACTTAAAAATATAATAGGGAATACAAGGGCATTTATTTTAGCTAGACTCTCATTTAAATTTAGAATTTATTACTTATGATTTGTACAAACATAGAGGAGTTCATGATTTTTGGTCTATTTTTCTCTTTCTAAAACGGGAATGATGACACCTACTGGGGTTGATATTTGAGGTAGCGCTTATAACAGCACAGGCACACAGCAAGCTTTTGGTGTTCAATTCTTATTGCCTTGTGGTGATCACCCTTTTTAATGGAACACTCTTTGAAGCATGTAAATTAATGTAAAGAATTAAATGTGAGCATATACATCAAACAGGAGAAAATAAAGTGAATCATTAGTGTGTAAATTGAAATGAATCAAGAAAACATTCAAAATTCCTCTAACATGACCAGAGCCAAATACAAAATCACAGTCCTGGACAGACAATATGGTTGGTTTGTATATTTCTGTTCATAAAACAGATTTCTGATTATGTTGTACATGTTGTTTCAGAGGCAAAGGGCCATTGAAAAATACATCTGATGTCATTAATGCTGCCAAGAAAATTGCTGAAGCAGGATCTCGAATGGACAAATTAGCTCGTGCTGTGGCTGATCAGGTAATATAAAAGGGAAGAGTGGAATCATTAATTAACCCTTTGGTTCTATAATGGGTTTTCTATACCCTGTAAAATGCCTCTGAAGAATGAATTGTAAAGAATCACTGACGTTTTGTAAACTGGCCTCTCATTCTGCTGAGACTGAGCTGATGGGGGAGGTGGGCTCAGTTCAGGAGGGACTCCTAAGGCCTATGACCAAAATTCCTTGAGAAAGAAGAGCACTCACTACTATGAGACATGTGCCAGGAGAGCCATCCTCATTCAGAAATTCCAACACTCTGAATAGGGAGGGAAAAAAGTGCAGCTTGTTAGTTACTATTGATCTCACCGTAATGATGTTCTTCATAGTCCATGATAATCTGTGCGCTAGTGAAAATGGGGTTAATCGCCACGACCAAGAACCTCCAGGTTCCAGCTGTGTTTTCATCCAGACTCAGAGGCATCAGAGATAAATGAAATATTCTCAGAGTATCTTTTCTGCTTTCAGACCAAACTAAGATACAGACTAAAATACATTTTAATCTCACCTTGAATGAGTTGATTACCTTTCCATACTAATTATTTTATTTGGCCTGAACTGGAACTCTAATATCCTGTCGTAGATAAGTCTTGTCTCAATAATGTTTCATTTTCTGTAAGAGTACTTTAGGCAGTAGACTTTTCCAGATAACTGATCCTTATTTCTTTAAGCAACAGTGGTTCACAGTCTGAAGCATTTTAAAAGGAAAATGTCTTAAAATATAAGATTCTGAAATATAAATATTATATAAACTATTATTTATGTGCAGACAATATAAGCATGAATTCGTTCACTAGATCACAACACAATGATGTCCTCTGGAGACATTAAAAGAGACAAGATTTCTTCCTCCTCTAAGGGTGGCCCTAGTCTTCTATTATTTGGAGGTTGATTATTATAGTTTTCCTTCCTCATTCCTTAATATTAGGCAGGTCCTCTAAATACTCACAGTCTTCAACATCCCAGAATCTAGAATATTTTAAGGAAAATACATTATTAAACTGTTAAGATTATAATTAAAATAAGGCAATATATTATCTCATTTTAATTGTATATTTAATTAATTGTGTGTGTATATATATATATATATATATATATATATATATGGCTAATTCAAGGGAATGTTTTGCCTTTGCTTTTGAATTTTTGAGAAACATTTAATAGTAAAGATAATTCATTAAGTAGTGCCATGATTTGAAATTCACCCCAAAATTCTGTAGAGTTTGAGGACCAAACCATTATTAAATTGCTAATTTCAGGGTAATATCACTGCCAGGCTTCCTGAAGTTTGTAGCAGTGGAGATTCTTTCTAGAGTTCTGTATGTGTCCCTGAAAGTTCGTTTAAAAGAGAGGACAAACAATGAACTTACTTGAAAATATTCATGCATGCATACAAACAAAAATGCACCAGCCAAGAAAGAATGCCACATTTTTTTCCTGCAAATGTTGGGGGGGGTTGGGATGAGTAGAGTGAACAGAGATTGGTGGGTGGTTCTAAAAAGAGTTTTGTTAGAATGGACTTCTTCCTGGGAGTGAAAGTGGATTAAGTTTGGGTGGCTTTTCCTTATATTCTGAATCTCCATGGTTAAAACTATAGCTCAATATGTTTAGGCTAATTGAGTTCAATATTTTTATTGCATTTCTTGTTTTTGATTTTGCATTTTGGACTTATTTTCAACAATTTTGCAAGTTGAAGCTTAGCCCAAACCAGTTTTGATAACTGGAAAACAACACACACACAAATTCCAGGATTCTAGATGTCTGTTGAGGTTGTGACAAAGTATTAAAATGTCATTTAATGATGACTTCAAAATAAACAGATGGAGGTAAATATAACCCTCTATTTGTGGCATTCTTAACTGCCAACAGTGCTGAAGCAACTTGCAATTTTTTTTTCTAATATTGTATCCAAATGGGTCATTTCTCTCCAAATTCTACTCCTATTTTCATGATGTAAGAATTATTTTTTCTTGTTTCATCGTGCCTTTATTTGTGTTTTAAGTGCTTCAGCTTCAATAATAGAGTAGAATGGGAATCACTGAGGAGTGGATTGGTTGCCTCTATTTTGCCTGAAAATATTTTTATGCAGATTTGAGATATGCATGTAATATAAACTTTTTACGGACTGTTGCATTTTTAATTACTGTTCCATTGAGATAGAACTTCCAGCTTAATTTGTTGCAAGAATTTTGTTTTGAAAGACTTTTCAGTTCTCCAGGGAGATATCATTTTAAACTTAATTCCACTCAGTCTATAGGTCTCTGGAGTAGGATAAATATTACAGTATTAAGCACTTATAGAAAGCTAAAAACAGTCTCTGTGGGATTCTTTCTTGATAAGTGCAGTTACTGAGAAAAAAATGCCACAGTTGTAAGTGTTATGTATAAAAGAGACCTCTTTGTCACTTATTAAACAGATGATTATGTCAAAACCATTGACTTTACAGTATTAATGAAAAAATTCCTTTTCTTGAGCTTGAAGAAAACAGCTGGAGTCTTTTTCTCATACTCTTATTCTAAATAAGATACCTCATTTTGGCCTGTAGGCACTTATTTCTTACAGTGTTTCATCAAGGATCTGGTGATTATATATATTTTTACAAGTGCCAAATTGAGCCAGAACAATGTAATGGCCTGGAGAATATCGAGCTGAACTTTTGATAGCGATAGGAATATATTTCGATTCCTGGTTAGCCATTGACATCGAAGCCTCAGAAATAACTCAGGGAGCCATGTCGATGTCTGTGGACATATTCACCTAAGCTCAGTGTGTTTGATGGACATTGACCATTTTAGTCATAATCAGAATTCAAAACCCCTGCTCACAGTTGACTATAGCACATTCAGAGTCCTGGGTCCATTGTTACTGGTACAAGTTTATTTCAATTGGCAACAAATTTCATTCTATTTCTCATATCTGTTTCTCTGACCCTGGCCTTGATTTTTCCCAGTCTTTTGTTTAAAGGAAGCTTATCATGTTGCTTAAATTTTGATGACTATGAAAGTCCAAAAAGTGTAATAGACTTTCTTTAGCAAATGATGCATTTGTTAGAAAGCCAAGGGAGACAAGTGATTTTTTTTCCCAACTAATTGAATTAAAACTCTACCCCCTCCTATGGCAGATAGATGGCCACACAGAGTGATTTCCTTTTAGCATGTGTTGCTTTCATCATCTGTATTAACTTTGCACATAGTGAACATTGAATAAGCTACTAGGAGGAAAAAAACCTATAAAATATTTAGTTTTCTTAAAGGTTTTAAAGACAACTGGTGAAATACTCATAAGAATGTACAGAAATCCCAATAAGATTTTCTGGGAAAATTTCAATATTCTTTTCATAGAATTTTATTAAAGTAGAGCTACCTATTCTTAACTATTGGCTGTGGCCTTCCTCAAATGCTATAGAAATAAGTTAAATGGATATAATTAAGGTATATGACACTGAAACCTTTTCTTCTCACAGCTTTTATATAGCAAGTCTTAGAAACTGAAGAGTACTTACTAACTGAGATCACTTCTTTAAATGTTTTATAGTGTCCTGATTCAGCATGTAAGCAGGATTTATTGGCCTACCTTCAGCGAATTGCCTTGTATTGCCATCAGCTTAATATCTGCAGCAAAGTGAAGGCAGAAGTGCAGAACCTGGGAGGAGAGCTCATTGTATCAGGGGTAAGCTGGGACTCGGGCTTCGCAGTTTAGTTCCCACTGTTGTACTTCAAGGCAAGAATTCTTGGCAACAGTACTGCTAAAACCACCAAACTACAGTGATTCATAGGGAGGTAGTTTAAAAATAAATGTTATCACCATTATTCCAGACCTCACAATAACTCACAAAGAGCAATTTGATTTTCCAATTACCCAGTGTTTATACTAGCCTTGTAAAATCTCCATTCTTCACAAGGAAACTAATTTCATAGTCTGGAAACTCATTGCCAGGCTGTGACTATTATAATTATTTGGGGCTTTTGTATATTTACTCATTGTGGGCCTACATCATTTTGTGAGTCCTAGTAATTTTCATTCTCTGTTCAGGAGCCATCCTCTCTACGTGTGGATTGTGTTCACATGTTAGAGATGATGAAAACAATGGAAAGTCACTCATCAGGTTCCAATGCATACTAGGATACCAGTGACCCTTAAAAACCAGAATGCTTTAATTTAATAATACAGGTTGATGTGCTGTTGCCAAAAACTAACATAGTTGTCAAACACTAACAATTATATATATTTAACTTAATCACTCCAGTGTTTCCCTGTTCATGAAAATATAAGTATCTGGCTCATTTCATCAGATGCAAAGAAATAAGAAGTTAAGTGATTAGAAGGATCGTGATTTCTTGGCAAGATTTTCAAATGTATGTGTTGAGGTTCTTCATCTTGGCTTCTTCTCCTCCCTCACCGAGTCCCTCTCTTTTAACAAGAGTTACCATCAGTTATCGTAAACTATTTGCAATTCCGAAGTGTGGGTCTCCCACCTTTAGTTCTTTTCCCAGTCAACCATGATGCTGCCTTTTTAAATGGGGCATTACCAGGAACATAACATTATCAACATAGGGAATGCTTTATGAAAATCACGCTGGTCATGGAACTCAATTTCTCCCCAAGCCATTTTCAAAAATTCATCAATTTGAACATTTGATTTAAAAAAAAGTGGAAAAATCATTCTTGAATCCCAAGGTCTCTGTTCCTATATTGTTTGGCTTGCAGAAATCATAGCTGGGAAAAGAGCTGATCTGGCTTGCATGGACATACCATCTGGAAAGCCTGGTCCATGCAATCCCACCTAGAGCCCAATAAACTGGCTATTTTGTGCCTCTTTCCAAAGCATAGTCACCTCTTTGCATTTTCCAAATGATCCTGCTTCAACATTCTTCAACAACCAAGTGCAATCTGTCTTGCAATGTAGTCTTTCTGCCAAGTTGGTAATTACCAAAATTCTCTCTGCCAAGAAGTGATCAAAACATTGCATCTCCCTTGCTTCCTTTCTTATCTTCAGCCTCAATGGTATAGTTTCCCATACCATTCAGCTTTCATGTCCATTTGTATATAGCATCCATAGAACCGAGTGCTTTTTGTTTAGCTTGCCTTGTGTGCTTTCATTTGTCACTTTCCAAATCTTAGTATTTTCATGGATGCGCAGAGCATCTTTGTGGATCTCGGACTCCACAGCTTCATCTGGACAATATTTTACTGGCAGAGTTGCTCTCCATCATCCTCTCAGTACCCATTGTTCATCACTGCCTCCAGAGCTTCATTTCCATTGTCTTTTCCCCATTGAGATGTAGTCCAAACCATCACTGGCTTTTATCACTTGCACTGTTGGCATTTGCAGAGGTGCTTGCGATTCAGAACACTATCAAGAAGCCTGTTTCCTTCTTTGAGTCTTATTGGCAAAGCACATAAATCCTTGCATGGGAGAAGGCTTCTTTTAGAGGAACGCTATACAACTTTATAATAATTCTGAGTCAAATGCATTATAAAGGTTTGCTATTTTTTGCTCAATTATGGGCCGCTCTTGGCCTCCTCATGATTTTTTTTTTCAAGCTTGATTGCTATTTGGTGCCATACCTGCATCTGTAGTCTGCTGTCTTTGCCACTTGTGCCTCCTCCTTATTCTTCATCCTCCTTCACTAATGGCTAATGGAGAAAACAAGTCAATATGTTTATTTTGCAAAATAGCCACAAATGACTACCTTCCAAGTTTTGAGAGCGTCAAGAATGTGAGACCCCATACACTCAAACTTTCAATGATTTTGCCAAGAAAGTGCACCCATGCTCTGGGCCCCACTTATTTTGTTGTCTGGCATGATAAAGTTGCAATATTTTTAAGGAGAAGCAACTATAGCATAATGCACAATTAAAAAGGAGAAATACTGACATTTTTCTTCCTTTTTCCCCATGTTTATATACATGGAATTCAAAGCTGTGGTTTCTTCTCCGAAATATATGAAAGCCCCCAGGAAGATATATTTGTTAGAAGTCAAAGTTTCTCCTAGAACAGAAGAGATTTGGATAGACTATTTCTATTTTGAAAAAAAAAAAAGATTTGGAGTTCAAAATTCAGAGCCATTTTTTACTGTCTTGTGCTGGCATGATGGACATATGTTTAAAAAATGTACATGTGCACAATTATATACCATGTCAGCAAGTGTTGTTTTATGTGATTGTATGTGTATAAACTGGGAAAGACCTCTTCTGTTGTATCTTCCTTTAGTGTGAGAGGTGGCTCAGAAAACTCAACAGGTCGTGGGGGACAGGGAGTGCAAATGCTCTTCATGAGTAATGATAGGGAACTAAAGAAATAAAGCAATTTAGGATGCATGTTGGCATATGGTCGTTCACACAACTGCTCTCTAAGAAACACCTTTAGTCTTCCAGCTGGAAACCAATTTTTTAAACTCATTGTCTTAAACCTTTCTCAACAGCCAAATGGTGCCATTCTTGTTAAATCACAAAGTAGAAGGTGCATTTGGGAGCCAATTCAGCTCAACTGGATTGTTAAGGGGATGATGGAAAAGAGAAAAAATAATTAAAAAAAAAACAAGTAGAGTTGTAGAAATGTTAAACTGAAAGTAGAGGACAGTAACATCCAGGTGATTAAACAGTCTCTGAGTCTATAGACGGGTTTTGTTTGCTTAGTTAGGTGTTCACTTATTAAATCTCTTAAGCCAGTTTACATGCATTGGGGGAAAAGAAATGTTGAAAGAAGAAAAGAAAAAGAGAGGGAAGGAGGGAAGGGTAGGAAGAAGAGGCATAAAAGAGGGAAGAAGAGAAAGCAAAGAGAAACTTAATCGTAGCATACCATAAATTTCTTTAGTGCAGGTAATAGCTATTAAATATTATAGCATTATATTCATCACAGGGAAAAAAGTTGAACCAAAATTTTTCAGTATGTATATATAGTTTGAATACAGATAAGTTCCAGTCATGATATGGAAATTACCTGAATATTTGATTGTCATGTTTTTAATTAATTTTTGTTCACTAGGTTTCAGAGGATTTAATGTGTTCTTTTAAATTTAAAAACAAAGATGTACACATGGCTCTGCAGAAATAAAACCCATTCCAAAATGCTCAATTATCTTTAGCTACCCAAAGATTTATCCTTTGTTCATTATTCTGAACAAGATTAGTAACACTAACATAGGATTTTAGGATATAGAATGCTCAACATCAAGCATCTGGATAAAACTAAAAAAGTCTACTTCTTGTTTTAAGTTCCATTAAAACAAGAGCCCCCTTATAAAAACGAAGCCAGGACACAAGAGCAATAACCCTGCTCTGGACAGGAATTGGATGTTTGAGGTCAGAGATGGAGGGGCATTTATATAATGTAGAGCTGACTCCACAAGAAAATGCTAGAAATTTAATAAATTTTATTGCTTATGCATGTCTTTTTTTTATATTAACAAAATATAGAAACACAGTTTGGAAATGAGAAACATCAGTTCCCTAGGTCCTCAAGCTGACCGAGTAGAGCCCAAACCTATTTCTGAGGGGCTGCATAACTCACCCCAAAGGTGCACTTTTGCTCTCTGCCTTATGTCCTTCCTTTCCAAATTCAAATCCCTCTCAATTGAGTTATGGAAAGAAGTTTGACAAGGTAAGCAAGTATAACTTGTAACATTGGCAGGATTTGAATTGGTAAAGAGAAAATTGGAGAATTATGGGTCAATTACAGTAATTTTTACTGGCTGTGTTTCACATCATTAAAACAATTAGAATCAGTTAAAATCATCATGAACATTTATGGTGATAAATGAAAAACATAAAATACTGAAACTGATAATATTCAAATCAATCTTACCTAACATTGTCATGTAATCAGAGATACATATTACACATATACTCAACAGATACCCTTGATTTGACATTTACTCCCTGTCCCCTGAACAAACAATAATCAGGAACCAAACAAATGGTTGACAACTGTGACATGTCTGATCCAATACAATTCAGGGAAAAGAAAATGATGGATTCATTTGCATAATTTTATATATTATATATATTTATGCATACATTTGTAAAACTTGTGGTTTGTTGAAATGGGAATAGCATTCATCTGAAAAGTTCTTTTTTTCCTCATAAAAAGTATATTTTGTAATGGGATGAAACAGTCATCGAAATAAGCATTGTACCTACTTGTATAGACCTATACTTTAAGTAACTCATTTGAGAGTATCCTTTTTATATCTTTTGATTCTGTCTACTGTCAATTTTTGATCATCTCTACTGATCAAAGTGTAGTAGTAATGGAAAAAAAATCCAGATTTCTAACTATTTCAATCTGGGTTTGGAATGCATTTTTGTGCTTCATTTGAACAAAAGAGCATGTGTGTAGGGGATTTGCAGCAGTTTCAAGGAATTTTATCCAGATCTGACAGAGGGCAGGCCAAGTATTTAGGTTAAAGGACTTTTACTGATCTAGGGAGGGTAGGAGAGTCCAGATCTATAGAGAATAAGATAAAAACAAAGTTCAGATTACAAATTGGATAGATGGGTGGTGGAGATATTCTGTATCCATAAGAAAATCAAATAGTTATTTGTGATTTGCAGAGCAGCACACATTTCGCTAGTAAAATGGGTTATTGCATAAGTCCATCTTTCTCCCCAGAACCTACCCCCAATCTGTTATCATAGTAAAACTATAACGATGTAAATTCTGATTCCTGCATTAAGCTTTCCTTAGTTACATTCCTATCAGTGTACATCATTGATTTTTGCGCAATCCAATTTATGCAAATCTTCAGAGAAAATAATCCTTAAGTGGTTTTCCAGTGCAAATTTAGTCTCCCAGTGTTATAAAAGTGACATTTAACAAACTCAAGACATTATTTTTGGAAGAAGTGGGAAATAAGAAATTTTATGAGAAAAGTAAACATCTCCTTAGGTGTTAGTCATCATAGGAAGGTTTATGTCTGTTGCACCACACCTGTGTAGGTGTCTCCTTGAATTCAGATAGCCTTTTGCAAGGGAGAATGCTGTTCTGCCCTTTACAAAATGTGAATTTCAGTTAAATACTCTGTGATGGTGACCATACACTATTAATATGTTCCATCCTATTCATTGAAAAAAATTCAGTTATTCACTTACAGAATTAAACTACTTGGCTATCTTATTGAATTATTTAATGCATAGAAAAAGACTTTGTATTCTAATGCTCTTATTCCAAAAAAAATAGAAAAGAAAATGGGCTCTATTTTGGCAGAATTGCGATATGTACCAAGTGATTACCTCTTCTTACCTTAACTGGAGAAACACGAATTGACCTAACTTGGATCTACTCAGTGGATTGATTGAATTACATCACCTGAACTTATGGGCTGAAGAGTTTTTATTTTAGTTTGAGGGCATTATTACTTGTAAGAGTAGACAGGTTAGTGGCTTTAAGATGACATTTTTGCCTGAGATATTTCTGCCTCAGAAATGTCAGTGCCATTACCTGTCGTTCAATCAGTGAACTTTCATTCTTTTGAGTTTTAGAAGAGGTTTTAGATATATATATATCTTTGAAAAGTCTCTAATTAAAAAATAGAAGACAAATAATTCACACCTTATTCTATTAGCAAATTAATGCCTTAGATTTCAGTTAATATTCTGATAATTATTTAGCAGCTAATGAATGATATTTTGTGAAAACTTGGAAATTAAACACATGGGAGATACCTAATAACTGTGAAACACAGGCAATCCTACTTCAGAAGTATTGGTTTATAATATTTTCCAGTGAGACATTATTCTAATTTTGAAATATTGTTTATATGTGATAATTGTCTAATTTTATTCTAAGGTGTTTCTTTAGTAATACATTTTAAATAATGTCTATAATAAAGTCTTAGGACCTACCTCCTCCCATTTTTAAATAGTTTTGGGTTCGTGAGAGAAAATCCAGATAAACCTGTTCCCTTCAATTGAACCAAATTATGGGAATCTAAAGTATTGAGTGAATACTTTTATTTAGATATAGTATTTGTAATTCAGTTCTTGCTTTCTGGTTTTCTGGTATACACTTGGATTTGTCAACTGTAGTCAAGAAATACATTATTTTGGGTTGGTTATATGAATAAATTGTGATTTTTGTTTCTGGACTAAAGGGAGTTGAAGAAAAAGAAGATAATGAGTAAGTTGATATGAAAATAAATTTAAAAAAAACGAACTTTAAAACCATATGCTAAATATTATCTGGGAATTTCATTATTGACTTTGTACATGTTTTCATTACCTCAGGTAATGAAAATTAAAAGAAATAAAGAGGCCCTGGTAGCAAAACAGAAACGGATTTTTTTGTTTAGTACTAGATTTCATAAAATTTTGATATTTTTCTAGAAAAAGATCAGTGTTTCCATATTTTTTTCCTAATTTCTAATGACTAAGTTAAAACTTCAAAGAATTGTATTTATTTCTTGTTCACATAAGTATATTTTCTGACTCCTTGAATTCTACATTTGTATTGCATTCCAACTACATAAAAGGCATAGTGCTAAATATCAATTGGGTAAGGATATTCAAAGTCCTTTATCTCTAATAGCAAATAATCTTCCTGAAAAGGATAAATTTTTCTGTCCATTGTGCTTTTATTAGACAGTATAGTCTATTGTTTTTCATTTATTTTTTCATCTTACTGTTCAGTATTCTCAGCTAGAAGAGCAGGGTACACATCTGCTGATGGGTACCTCTATGCATTCACTGTGTTTCTTGGTTTACTATATTCTGCAAATAAAAATGTGTTTAACTTACTGTTGTCTAGATTCTGCCCTTACAGATTATTTTGTGGAATGCTTTCTTCAGCTTAATTTGAATGACTTACATATTATGAATTTGATCACAGCCCTGAGAAAAGAAGTACGTGCCATGTCATGGTCCATGTAGCTTACAAATAAGAACAACTTCTGGGTGGGCAATGTGGAGTGCTCTTGGTTCAGATTCTCTTTTACTGCTTCAGGACACATTGCCTTACTCTATTTTGAACAGCCATTTTTCTTCTGGATAATAAATGCGTTTCAAATATTTTATACTAATCCTATTTTCTTGAAGGCAAGTTTTCTTAATTTATACTTTAATCTTTTCTCTCATTATTAATACTATATCTTACTTTATTGCTTTTCTCTGAATACATTCATGTGTATAGATGCCTTGTTGATAGTGAACTTGACTTCCTGCAACTCTGGTTAGATGTTCTGTCAAATCTTCACAACTTGTCTCTTGACCCCTTTCATCCATTTCATTTTGTAAATCTGTTTTGCAACTGAGAAAGAATAATATCCTGGAGACAGTCCAGTCAACATCATCTTCTAAGAACCATGTATACTTTTAAGCCTAAAGGTCTGTATGTGAGACAATATCATAAACATAATCTTTTTATCTAAGAACTCCTGATTCAAATCTGTTGCTTCCAAAATTGGATTCTCTTTTGCTCTTTCTCTTCAATAATGACATTTTGGTGAAATTGCATGCCAGCTGCCTGATGATGTCTTCCATGGTGAATTATTTTGTAAGTACATTTGTATTCAGGTCATTCTTTTGGAGTATTCAAATCACTCCACTTGACTTTTCTCAATCCTTTCACTAAGAAGTTAACTGAAAACATTTTTTCCAACAAATAAAAATTTGAAACCAATCCTACATTTGTCTTCCAGAATAAAATTATAATCACGACTCCAGTAATGGGGTCTCTTGACTGAAATCTTGCAAATTACTTCAGATCTTGTCTTGAAGGGCTAACTAATCCATTTGTGTAACACCATAAAAAGTATGCATCAAATTTATAGTTGCCATAAGACTTAGTTTTCCTAAATAGTGTCAAGAAGCTAGATCCTAAGAATAGTTGGAAATTAGGAATTTTTTTGACCCTGGCATTGCATTCTGTGTCAAAGACAGCTTTGTTATTTTAACTAATATAACTAAAGACATCACATTCAATCATACTAAAATGTCAGCACAGCTCACCACTCTGCATCCTTTTGATGCAGCCTAGTTTTGCATTGGGTTCCTGAAGTCATGCTTCATTTTCCAAGTAAACAATAGGTAATTAATAAGAATTAACAACAGATTATGACCTAATTCCAGTTTGTTTTGTTTTAATATTTAAAAAGTATTTAACTTCATTTTTATTCTAATATCTTAACATAGGGAGAAGCGTGCCTTCTTTGTTAGATAGTAAAAAAATCTTAAGGTATTTATTGGAAGAATGAGTGAATGTATCACTATTTTTAAAATAATGAGCTTTAAATTTTGTACAAAAGGTGTTATGATACAAATAAGTTTCTAATACATAATAATCACTTTGAAATTGAGAAATGATAAATGAATTCTGTACGATGGTAAAATCAAGAAATGCCTAATTTATAAAACAAAATGGGATTGTTATAAAGCATTAAAAAAGCAAGGATAAGCCAACTAGTCAATGATCCAATATGTAAAAATTGGAAGACAATAAGACTTTAGAGAGCCATTTATTGGGAAATCTCATACAACAGAAATCGTCATTTATAGAATTTGAATTTCAACTTAGAGTTATTGAAAATGGAAATAAAATAAGGAAAACATATGCAGAGTATTGCTGCTCCTATAATAAGTGCAGAAAAAGTCAAATATAGGAAAAAATTTTGTTCTCATATGGCAGATATTTTTTCTTTTCTATTGTCTTTAATTCTCTCAGGATATTGTTTAAATGTCTTCAACATTCATTTCGAAGTAAAATATAAGAATAATGTTGCCAAATCTGTAATTAGTTTGAATTTAGTAGCTTTTGTGTTTCAAAATACTCCCTAATCTGTCAATTTTGCTTAATTTTAAATTGTGATTGCCTAATACACTTATGTATTTAATGAGCTAAGAATGACACAAAACTAGAAATAGAACCATATTGGCTCAAAACATAAGAACATAAATCCAAATTGAGAATTTTGTTTATCTGCATACAGAAACAGCTATTTAGGATTTACCTATTTGTTATGCTATAAATTGCAAGCTATTATTTTGAACCTTTTACTAAAATATTTTCTATGGAGAGAGAGATGTGACTTCCAAGTGGATGGTTTCTGGACCAGCCTGTTCTTCAATATTGCCCCTTCCTTTTGTTTTGTCATAATGCCCAATTGACAACTTTGAGTAGTTCATATTTCAAACTTCTAAATCTTCATTTGAAAAAAAAACAAAACTTAGTTCTCTCCACATTGATTTTTCTATCTTAGCTGATCTCTAAAAACTGGACTGAGAGGATAAACAAAGCTACAACTACATGAGTATAGCAGAACTGCATGTGACAAAAGTGCTTGGTCACTTAGCATTGCTGAGTTACTTAAACTTGACCTCTGAGAACAGCAGCGCAGGGCACCTTATGATTGTAAAAACCTTGCTGTTTGATTTTTTTTTCTCTGTAGTTTGAAGGTATATATGGAAAAACTTAGTCAAGACTGTCAGTAGTATTTTATGTCAAAGGTAACATTTTAAGAGGTATAATTTTAAAGGTAGAAATAGGCATTGGTTATTGGCTTATCTTTTAAATTGTGCTTGTCACACAATCCATCCTTGAGTGCAAAAAGGAAGAATAAAAAGAGTTGCAGTTTTAGAAACAACGAATGCATTAGTTCTTCAGTGATTCCAATGAAAGAGGTAAGTATCCCTTTAGTATCATTACTGGCTGGATGTACAGAGGCCTGAAGGTTTGACGAAGGTCACACAGCAGGGCAATGGAACTTCCAAGAAAGACATCTGAGATTCCCCACGTACTGTTCCAGGCTTTAAGAGCTTCAGCCCTTGCTTTTTCTCTTGGTGATCTTCAGTGCTTTAAGTAGGGGATTCACCCCCTTTGAACCCACTACGGTTTTCCCCTACAATGCCTGACAAGGCAGGGTGCTTCTTCATCCACCTTCTGCCAGATGGTCCACTTACCTGTTCAAGAGAACCAATGAGGAATCCTAGTGGCGGGGCTGCTTAATATCACAGAGGCCCACCCATCTCTTTCAGCACCTAATTCCTTCATGTGCCTCTTTTCCCAATTACCCACTCCCTCTTCCACCTCCCTAATCCCTTCCCAATAGGGTACGTTTTATTTTTTCTCTTGCTCTCTCTCTCACTCTCTCTTTTCTGTATCTCTCGGAAATCAGACAGGAGTTCAGAGCACTTTCACTACCTTTTATGAGGTAGATTGTGATGTCATAGATGGGGGCAGGGCTAGTCAACTTTCTACCCACCTCCCAACCTGTGCTGAGGGAGCTCCGATCGGGAGTGGAAGCAGTGATTCCTCCATGGTGAGTAACTTTGCTTTCTAATCTAATCTGTCTCATTGTAAACATTACTTTTGATAGCAGGGGGATGGGGTTTCAAGGAGATAAAGATGTGACCACTCAAGCCTTCTTTACTTACTATTAGCCAACTTTGGAAAAAGGATCTACTTATTTATTCTCTATATAGGTGATGAGTTCTGGAGCACAAATACACTCTTCAAGCATGATCTAAACTTGAGAAATGAAAATGGCATTTTCATTCCTCTATTTCTCAGTCTTTCTTCCCTTTGGGACTGAAAGTCATTACATGTGAGGAATGAATCCATTCCGTAGTCTTCGGTGTGTTTCTCTAAGGAGTTTCTCTTAGGAGGATGTGTCCTCCTTCATTTGAAAGATTTCTGGATCACGGAATATTCTTTATCAATGTATGTCCAGAGAATCAGTCTGCTCTTCTAAAATTGTGGGTAAAACTGTGAAGAAACTGATACATAAAATTATCAACAATTTTGGTTTTGATGTAAATGAGTGTTTGTAATCTAAAGACTAAAATATTTATTTTAAAAAAAGAGTTGCCTTTCTTGCAAGATTAAGGGTACAGCCATTTCAAGTTGTCACAACGAAATTTTCTACCTTTTTTGTTGCATGTAGTAACATTGATGCTGTTTTGTAGGATTTTTTTGGTAGTTAGAGCTGTGAAAAGCTGCTGTTCTTTGTTTCATTTGGGTTTCTGTTACTGATTGTTTCTTTTATACGCCTTAGTATTTAGAAAGAGAAGATCAACTGGAGTGAGCATTTTCTCTACCTTTCTTGTTCTCTCCTGGATACCTATTAAAATTGTCAAGATATCAGCTTCTATATAAAAGAGCAAAGGAAGTTTGTAGAGGTGGTTAAATCTTTAAGAGATGTTAGGTATCAGGGTGGGTGTTTTTAAAAGGACTTGACCATCAGAACATTAGGCCCTTACTTTTCATGAGGTGGGACAAAAGCACCCTAGTGTGGATCATCAGTGTTATGAAATATGTTAAACTATCATCTATTTTTTCAGAGTATTACTACATCCGAATTAATTGGCTAAGTATGGATATTGGAGGATTGGGGTCAGTTTAAAAGAAGGAGTCCTTTCTCATCAATAACTTTTCTCTTATGTGTAGATCTTCTGCTTTCCCCCTCCCCCAATTAATGCACTTTAATAGCTCAAAAGCAATAGTCCAGAAAGGCACTAGAGCTAATACTGCCCCTTTTGTTACCTGGGGCGGAGTAGCATGGTGACTTCTAAAGTTATTTTCCCGCCCAAGCTTTCTAACTTAAAGGAACCATAATGGTAGGAAATGAGGAGGAAAAATAGAGCCATGACTGACCACTAAGAAGATTTAGGTGAAAATTACCTGCAGTCAGCTGAGCATTGCCATGTGGGTAAAGTCATACACGCTGGGTATCAAAATCCTGTATGTTGGAGGATCCCTCTCAAGTCTCTGGCCTACCTGTCCTTGAAACTACCAGTACAAGACAATTTTCAGTGTCAGAAAAATCTGATGTCTAATCATAGCTCAAGTTTTTAATGTCTTTTATCAACTCTCATACAGCTGCCAGGTAAGAAATGTTCATATTTTACAAACCCTTGGAATACAGTCATCTTTAAACTTCGTGAGTTAAGAACGGTTGTGTTGTGCACTTGTGCAAATTTAGAAAGTCTGCCATGGAATGCGTTGTCTATGCACTCGTTTATTCTCATGTGCATGTGTCATCTACAGTGGTGTTCAGTGTTTTAAAATCCATTTTGTATGTATTAAAGTTATCATTTAAAAATACATACATAAATTACGCTCTAAATGAAATGGTGAAGTATAACAGAAGTTGCATTAACTTGGGGTCTGAACACTGTTCCTATTTCTGTCACTGAATAATTAGGTAATAACCTAAATTACTTATGTCTTTTAGGTCTCTGTTTTTTCATCTGTAAAATGATGATAGACAGTCTAATGGATATATCCTAAAATATTCCTGTTCTAAAAATCTATGGTTTTATACTATATTTTTGAAGAAATTGTTTATTGGAAAAAAAATTAAATAGTTGATGAGACATGGTTTTTGTATAGGTCACACGATTATTCAAACCAGAAAGAAAATTTCATCCTAAACTAGGTTTTTAAAGTGTACCCTATATGTAATATAGTATTATTTGGTTAATAATATAAGTGGGACATGTTCTTTTAAATGGACGATATCAAGCCCATTATAGATAATTACGTATTGATTTAGAAAACTGATTTGTTTTTTAACTCTATGATTCTATGTTATTTGATTTTTGAGATTAAAAAGATCCTTGTCTACTAGGAAATAGATGGAACTAGGTCTCACTGAGATTCTAGAATTCAAAATTACTTTTGTGATATTGCAAGAATTTCCTTGGGGCATTGGGGAGGGTTGAGTTCAGAATTGGTGTGTCCTGAGTTATGTGTGGTGGGGGATAAGAGATGTAGAGCTTGGCTCCAGCTCTTGAGGAATGTGCCACCTTTTTGGGAAGTCTAGACACCTGCCAAGTGTCAACTTAGAGGTGAAGGCAGTAACTGTTAAAGAACCAGGAAATATCCTGTGGCCTGGGGAGTGCCGGATGGCACTGGAAGGCTTTACCAGAAGCTGAGGGCTTCACCTAACTTTGAGCAGAGTGGTTTAGATTTGTGTTGTGATACAGAGGACACAGGGAAGCATTTCAGGTCAGCGATCCCACAGAACTGTAAATGTTACAAAGAATATCTTGCGTTTACATATGCTCTGTGTCAAAAATCGAAGTCGCTGCTTATCCTCCAGCCGCACACTCTTCCCAAGCCCTTTCCACCTTACTCATGTGCTGACTTTACAATATATGATATACCTATTTAGAAGAGTTGAGGAGGCTGCAAGTGAATGGATTTCAATGATTATTCATTAAGATATAGTCAGGCAGCTATTTTCTCAGTTACACAAAAGTTCATATGATCACTCATGGCCACAAATGTGGAAGAGAAATAAGTAAAAGGAAGGGATTAGGGACAGAAGGAAACTCTAGCCCTGAGGCTTTTCAGCTTTCTGATGATGGTGGAAAGGGATTATCATTTTGAATAACCAACGGGATTATCATTGACATGTTTAGGAATGTCGATGGTCACGGAAAATGTCCGTTAGCTAAGGAGAATCCCTGTAACCAGGATGGGTTTCCAAAGCAAAAGGAAGCCTCTCTGAGCACGGAGCAGGAATCAGATTCTGCTCTCAAACGACCAGTGCTGAGAAGGTTTAAATACGAAATAAAACTACACACGATTATGCAAGCCTCTTTCCCAATGCAGAGGAAAAGAGGTTATTGATTTGGGCATGATTTGCCCACCTTGACAAAGAAGAACATTTACATTTGAAAGCCTCTCTGCTGCTCTAGACAGTTTGCAGCGTATACTTTGCATCATGTAGAGGACACTGTTCCTTGCATTTCTTGCCATCTAAGTCCCTTCCAAGTTTTTACTTTGGCCTTTCTGACTGACTGGACTTCCATGAAGAAAACTGCTTTGCCCCCTACTTCAGATTCTAAGGACTTGGTTTGCATCATCCAGTGAAATGTTTCTTAATTTCCTATCATGACATAAAAATTAATTTTTAGACTATGTTATCTCAGAAAATCGCTTTCAAAAGCTAAACTTGTCGATATGTGATTGATGAAGTAACAGGATTAATGTCAATTATGCAAAGAAAGGAACACCCTCTTAAAATTTTCTCCCCCAAAAATCCAAGTAGGACTTATATAAAACTCTGTGAAACAATATAGACTATTACAGGAAGTTAGAAATATTAGAATTATATTTGTCTCATGAGAACAATGACAAGGATGGCAACTGTTCCCTCCTTCCCTCAAATGTCCCTAGAGGTAATTTTAGAGATAGAGGATCGGTTAGATTTATAATTCAACAAACACCTATTGAGTAAATAATGTGATATTCACTCTCCTGTGGATGGACATTTCATTAGTATGGCATTAGTATGAAAGAGAGCCAGAATCAGTGACTGTGATGGAGTATAATAATCACTCTAACTGAGGTACATGCAAAACGATGTGGACCTTCCATAGAGAAGGGGAAGAGGAAGCTTCATAAGGGGCAGGGGTCATGTGTTTTTAAGCCTTCAGAGATAAGTGGACAGGTGTTTCCAGAGAGAGGAGGGGAGAAAGGATTAGCCCTGGAGTGAACCAGAATGCTCACGGCACTGAGGTAGAGATGTCTTCTGTGCTGACTAGAACTGCAGCTCAGATGTTGGGGAGAGGTAGAAAGATGGAGAAAGGTAAAAGGTGAAATGAGAAAGGTAGTTGGAAGCTGGATAACAAAGCCATTTTTCTCACCCATTCTGATTTTAACGAGTATTTCTCAAAGTGGTCAGAGGATTATCTTCATGCTAAACACAGCAACGGCTGGGGGGAGACTGTTAGAATGCAGATTCCTGGGCCACGCTGCAGACCTCTGGAACCCATCATTGTAGGGAGTAGGTTCTTGGAATCTGTGAGTAAATGACATATCTGACCCTCAACCCATACCAGGTGATTCAGTTTTACACCAAAGTTTTGGAACCTCTACAAGGCAACAAAACTGACTTATTATATATGTACGTTCTTGGAAGAAGATTTAGGAAAAGAAAGTATTAAAATGTTAAAAATAAAAGGCTTGGGAAAAATAAGACTTAAAGGTAATATAAAAAGATTCTTGAGAAAATTGGTTTGAATTTTGGTTAAGTTTTAAAAAGACCTGTCTGAAATGATGGTTCTTTACGCATAAAAAATGACCAAGTAATGCTCTTAAATCTTCTTGAAGGAAAGACATGAGACTACATACTTTTAAGGAAGCATCTTGCATATTTTATTGTCCTGCCCCAATACAAGGAGTTCATGAAGTTCAGAGTTAGCTAAGTGGTTCCCAGCTCTCAAGTTGTGCCAAGATAAGGGATAGAGGCAACAGTCCAGGGCTGTATTTGTTTCTGAATGATATTTTTTGGTAGAGCTATTTGGCTACTTTTAAGTTTTAATTAGATGAACTTCACTGAAAAAGAAATAAATCTATATATTAGCATTCCTATCATGAGTGGAAAACTTAGGCTGTCTTGCCAGTATTAGGCCTGACCTATATGGTCTATGTTGAAAAGTATGTTAATAACATATGTTTGAATCAATATTCATTTAGAAGTGCTAACTATTTGTTTGACTTTTTTTCCCCCATGGCAACAGCTGTTATCCTATGCCTGTGTAGAAAGTCATACAATTGTTCAAAGATGTAAGAAGAAAGAGAGACTAGAGAGGTATTTTACATTTGACTAAACTGTGAGAATAAACCGTGGTCTGGGAGAAGGTGGGTCTCAGATTTCAGCAGTGAGCATCAGTTCTGGATTTAACCCCCTAATTGTTTTACAAGTTTGACTTTTCTAGATTACCAGAATCTTTTGTGTGTTTTTGAGAACTTTGTTGCTTGGAAGCCAAGAAATGATAGGGAACCTTGCTTTATCTCCATTTTTATCTCTTTATGCAGATAATTGAAGTAACTTTTTTGGCAGAGACAGTTACACTCCCACATCCTAGAAACAGCTGACTAGTAGGATGTCAGTTCCTACCATTAACTGAGCAAATTAGATCTGGCATTTTGGCATGATGACCTGAAGACTTTCCTGTTTGTTTGTTGCTTGTTTTCTTAGCAATGATGTGTAGCTCTGTCTATACCAACATAGGCAAATATAACCTTGGGTGGTTAAAGAAGATGTGCCAGGCAAATTATTTACCTCAAGGCCTAGTATTTTACCTGAATAAAAGTCAAACAGAGAACAGTAACAGCCACATGATTTTGATGTTAGAGATCAGCAAAATAAGTTAGACAATACCCTATTCCCATAGGTAGATGTTAAAATTATGAGTAAGATATTGCTGTTAGATATGAATTTTGAAACCAACCATATGTTTTACAATCTGGGGAATACTAGGCAATATTCTTAACCTCTGTGCTTTTACTTTTGATTTATAAATTGTAATAGTTATGCCCCATGGACCATAGGACAATCACATGTAGCAAATAGCAATTATTACTATATTAGCTAAGATACACTCTGGGCTTAGTATGTTCCAGACACTGTGCTAAGCATTTTAAATGCATCAGGCAGCCTGTTTTCAGTCACCCCATGGAGAAGACACTGTCATCTCCATTAAAAATATTAGGAAAATCGGGTTCTGAGAAATTAAGTAACTTCCTGGAGGTCACAAAATTAGTGGCTGGTATATTGTAGTGCTTCCAGGAAGCCCGCCTTGATATTCTCCCACAGGCATGATGAGATCTGTCATTCCTTATGTGACACTGCAATGTAATAATAGCTTTTAACTTTATGTCTCCCAGTTAGTCTGTACACTCCATAAAAGTAGGAAATGCATCTGAATGTTCATTTTTCCCCCTCGTTCTTCGCACAATGAGCACATATTATATGCTCAGTACATTAGCTTCTTTGCCATTCTTTTTTGCCATTGTAATAAGTTATCACACTGAAAAATCCCAATAAATGACCCTGAAGTCTCTTTCATTTATTCATTTGTTCCTACATGAAAGCACCCAACTTTATGTTAAATATTATATTTCAAAGTGTATCAAGATTTGGGGCCAAAGATCAAGTGATTTTTTTCCAGCTAACACATTTCTTTGTAATTTACTTGAAATTTTCTGGTACATTAAATAGATTGCTTTTTTTTAAGATTATGGTGTGAAAACATAAAGAGTTTCTTCAAAAAAAACTGAATTTATCAAATTAGCAATTTATTTGAAAAAGAAATGTGAAAGTAAGGGCCACAGTGACATGGTCAGTTTCATTTGCCCTCACACATGAAGGTTATGATATATTAAAATGTGAATTATATTTAGATGTGAAATTTTGCTTTTTAATTAAGTATTCTAAATTATTGATGCCCAACAATAGTACCAGTAATTTTATAAAGCCCTGCACATGTTTTAATTAGGTTTAATTACAACTGCATATGATAAATCATCCAGATAAAGTTGTTTCTCTATCACCTAGCTCTATATGTAGTTCAGGGTCAGTATCCTAAGCCCAGAGTCTGGCATCAAGGACTCAGACCACTTCTGACCTGCTCTACTTAATAGGGGCTACTATTCTCAAGTCCATTTTTTGGTCCAAGGTGACTGCTAATTCTCCACCTTACCATTTTCCATACAGGAAGAAGAAAAGAGGTTAGAGTGTAAAACAGTGTGATGCTTAGCTGTGCTTGCCCCCTTTAAGGAGATTTTCCAGGAATATCTGTTTCCCCACTTCAACAGTTTCGTACATCATATGAGAAATCTGAAAAAAAGAAAAACTGGGGAGAGTTAGGCATGGGTTTTCATTTCTTGCCCATGTATAACCATATTTAACTAGAACATGAATTGAATTCTGAATTCTAATAGTTACTGTGTGACCTTGGACAAGTTTCCTTTTTTAACCTGAGTCCTATTTTTTCATCTACAAAGTGATAGATATTCATATATACTTTGTTGCATTGTTATTGAAATTAAATGTTAGAATGTGCTATAAACTTAGTATAGAATCCAGAAGGTATAAATACTAAATAAATGTGTAGCTATTTCTTTTTCATTATCTTGTCTCTTCCAGCAAAAGATAGTCTTTTGTACTATGTAGGTACGCTCTTGTTCTCTTTCATCATGTCGACCCCAGTCCACCCATTGAACATACAACAGTAAACAACTGCTAAGGTCCTGCCCTCCTAGAGAGTACATTCTTTTGTCATTGGGAGTCTTAGAAGAATTGCTTACAGATAGGTGGTCACTGAAAATACAGAAGGGAATGGCCATAACAGAAAAGTGATATAGTGATTCTCATATTTAATTTGTACAAGAATCACATGCGTAGCAGATTAAAATGGAGATTCCCGGGCTCTGCCTCCACAGTTATGAAACTCACATCAGAGATCAGGAATCTACATCCTATTCTTAGGTGTTTCTGATGCACCTGATGCATGGATCATGCTTTGAAAGATACTAGTCTAGGAAATGGATGGAGGGGAGCCCTATAAGCTGCGGTTAGAGCCTTCTAGGACTTGACATTAGTTTTGACCCTTTCCTAAGAAAACTCTTTCCTTGTTCCATTTAGCTATTTTAGTCTTGCCTAGTCCAGATAATTCTTAGTTTTGAGGGTTTGTTGTGGTTCATCATTGTAGGATATTTAAGCAACATCTCTGGTGTCTCCCCACCAGTTGATTATAGCAACCTCCCTTCCCCAGTAGTAATAATCAAATGTCCTCAGACATTGTCAAATGTATCCTGGGGCGGAGAGATAGAATTGCCCTGGATGAGAACCATAGGTCTGGTTGATATCTTGACCTTTTACTTAGAACATACAATCTGAAATGGAGGCATTTACCTCTTTCCTCTGGAAGGGAGGAGGATGGCAGGTACAATAATTCCAGTGTCTTGTGCCAAATACCCACTCCAAGCCTGGCATCAGGGTATAGTTGAGAACTTTCCTAGAACAAGAATCCTGAGAACTCATCACAATCATCCTCTGGCCATAATTTTAATATATCTTTTAAAGGTCTTTAATTCTCATTCTTAGTTACCCCAAATCTTTCTGTCTTAGAGACACAGACGTTTTTACTCTTGAAGACAATTAAGGCTTTGGCAAGAATGTTGTTTAAAATTTTAGACAAGGTAAAGTGACTTCAAATTTCTTGCTTTTTGCAAACAAGGATATTCAGGTTAAAACTACTCAATTGTTTTCATAGCACTTAAAAAAAAAATCCTTTCCACATATCATTGCATGTTACTTTAGCTATTCCCTTTGTCTATTATTAATCTTTTTTGATGAGATAACAAATACATACACTTTTTAAAGTAAGTAAAACTAATAGTTTATATTTTAAAAGTAATATTAAGAAATGCAGCAGGCTGAAGGTGTTGTCCTTGAGGTTCAAATTAATTATGCAGGTATTTTTAAAGGGATATTTAGCTCTGTAATGCTGAAATTAATGTAGGTTAGCCCTTGAAATCAAGCAAGTTATGGGTAGAAATAGAATGCTTCATACCTCAGTATTAATGTTTTAAAGAGAAAACTGGAGAGCAGTAACACAGTTTAGATATAACAAGAGATTACTTTCTTTCAAAGATATAGCTGTAGTGTATTTGAAGAATTTGCCTTGGCATTTTTTTAGTGTATCAGGTAAAAAAATAATGAGGCAGCCTTTACATCTCATTATAAATATGGAGGTGATTTAACTTTGTCAAAGGCTAGATACATAGGGACTCCGGGGTAGGGATTGTGTCTTGAGGAAAATTTCATCTTAATATTAAGCATGGTTTTTCATAGGGCCAGGTACTGTACCAGACTCCCTCCAACCCTTTAATGTTTATCATTCTTCACTGGTTAAAGTTATGATTTTCTTGGAAGTTCATGAAACAGTTTTTTGTTTTTCAAAGAAGTTTTCAAATTTCATACATTTGAAGCTTTCTTTCAAAGGAACCACTAATATTTTCCTATGGTTTTGGCAATACAGTTATGCATTTTCTGTCTTTTGAGGATACTCTGGCCTTTAATCTGTGGTTTTAAAAGTTTCTTGTATAGCTCAACCTCTTTTGCAAAGAAACAGGCAGTATGTTGCCCATCTAAAAATGTTCTTTGTTGGACCAAAGAAATAATATTTCCAGTTTTAGATTGAGCGGAACCCTCTGGTGCTTTTGCTGCATTTTCCCTAAAAGGACAGTCACTCTTGGAGGAATAGACTGTGAGGTTCTAAACCAGGCCAAGCCCTCACAGACAACTCTATGGAGAAGTATCCTAGCTTCTCAGGGGAATCACCTTAAATGCCCTTCAATTTTTGTTTTGTTTAAAAGCTATCAGAGCTAAGTATATAGCTATGAATACCCTGTACCTGGGAACAGAAGTCATGCATTTAAATCCCTGATAATTGTCTTATTAGCTAGCAAGTTTCTTCTCCTTAAACCAGTTTCTTCTCCTATTGAAGAGTGAGGATAAATTAATGTATCACTTTTTTTTGTTGGAGGGGGTGAGGATTATGTGATGTAACATATAGGAAAGATATAATTGCTTGGGATGCTCAATATGTATTGAATCTGGAAAACATCCCAAGTACATTAACCCAATAAAGAGAGGTACTAATCAACTTTTATCAATAGGCCAGTTTTGCAAGTCAATTGAAGAGGCAGCCTAAACTGAGAATTCATCACTTAACTGACTACACACTGGGGATATGTACACAAAATTCCATGTGCCTAATGTGGAGAGCATGCCAGTAAGTAACTAGGAGGTACATGTTCACCAGGAGCCAGGAGTCTAACACTAAAGACAAGACTTTTGCATACAAAACTTTTGAAGAGAAAGCAGCAGATATGCAACTAATTATTTGATTCTAGCAAAACTGAGCTGGAATCATCAAGGACAGCTCCAAGTGGATGAGCTGGCTGCCTATTTCACAAGAATGGTTTATCTTCATTTTTGGTTGACCTTCTGTATCTCTTTTTGGCCTGTACTCCATAGCCAGTTTTTAGGTATCTAATAGAAGTTTCCCTTGTTTTATGTCTTTTGAGAATCACATTTCTTGACCATTCTTCATAAATGGGAAAAATGAGATTGTAGCTAGACCAACCCACCCATACTTCATCCCTAGTCATGCACACTGTCAGGTGGAAGAAAAACTTATCTCCTATTGGAAGCACCTTGTTCTTGTTTTGCTAGGGCTTATGGTGCCCTCCTTCTACCCCATCATCTATTGGAATACCCTTCCGTGTACAGATATTTTGGGGCCTGAGGTTCCTAGGTGACTCAATAAATTATGATGAAGATTCTAAAAGAACTTCCAAAGGTACCAGAAGTTATGCAGTAATATTTTATAATGACATACTTATTTAAAATTTAAAAGGTGTTTTAAATATGTTTTCTCACTTAGATCGTAGAATATTTGATGAAATATATTGGTATTACTAACCTCAATTTACAGTCTAACTGGCATAGCCAAGATGAGAGCCAGTTACTCTAATGGGTAATCTTGGGCTTTGTGCAATATAAGAATGTCGCTGAGCTCTGCCTCCCAGAGACCAGTAATTGAACACATTCTGATACATACTAATATGTATATGTATGTGTGTGTGTGTGTGTGTATACACACATATATATGGTTTTTAAAAACTATATCAATCAACCTCATATTATATCACAGTGCCCAGTGTATGGCAGACTAAAAGGCAATATACAAATTTAGAATTAATACTTTCATAATGTTTGGTTAAATAGGAAGTGATATATATGATAGATTGAAAAAAGGAGAATTAGATGTAATTTAAACAAGTTTTTTTTTTGAACATGTAGATGACATTTTTAGTTGCTGGCAAGAAAATGAGTAAGTAGAAGATGATGTCACTGCTACTTGCCTAGTTCGTATCTCATATGAATCATGATTACAAGACTGGAAATTGGTGTTACATTCTTTTCCTTGGTGCCATAAGGAAATTCATCTCCTACTGTTTGGTCACATGACTCAATTGTGTGAATAGTTAATATGCACCATAACTCATGCTTATCTCCAGATAAATAGCACCAATAGCCAAAAATAAAGAGTTTAGAGCAGCCCTGGCTGGTGTGGTTCAGTGGATTGAATATTGGCCTGTGAACCAAAGGGTCGTCAGTTTGATTCCCAGTCAGGGCACATGCCTGGGTTACAGGCCAGGTCCCCATTTGGGGATATACTAGAGGCAACCACACATCATTGTTTCTCTCTCCTCCTCCCTTCCTTCCCCTCTTTTTAAAAATAAATAAATAAAACCTTAAAAAATAAAAATAGTTCAGAGCAGACAAAGCCCATGGTAAAATGCTAGTCAGGAAAGACGGTGTCACAGTGAACTAATGGTAGTACAAATTTTGTGAACCCAAGTTTACAAAAATGCTAAGTTTTCTCTATTTCACTTTCCTCATATGCAAAAAGGGATGACAGTATTGTACCTTACATATCTTTTAAAGGTTAAAGATCATTTATTAAGACACCAGCACTTACCTAGGAAACACAGCTCAGTGTCTCATAGATGCTGATACTATTAATAGGGGAAATGTCTTTTTAAAAAGCTCAGATTTTTATACAGTGAAGGAAAGCCATAAACATAAATAAAATGGGGACTGTTTCCTGAGCGAAGCCCAATCCTGAGCTCTACCACCGAGGGTACAGTAAGAGGAAGAGGCCATAAGATTTGTATTACAGTTTGATTAAAGGTTGCTTTCTCTACTACATCCCTAAATTCCACACTCCTGTCAATATCATGCCTTTCAGTAACCTTCCATAGAAGAATAAACAGGTGGAAGTCGTGTGAACTAGGCATTATGACTTACTTCTGTGTTTTTGGACAATCCTGTCACTTTTTATTCCCTCATCCATAAATGTGCAATTATTTAATAATATTCAGCAAATTTTTATGAAATACCTATATGCTGGATACTGTTTTAGGTATTTGAGATATAACAGAGGATGGGGAAGATAAACCTAAGAAGAAAATATTTATTTGGATATTTATGAGTTTATAAAAGAAATATTAAAACAGAGAAAGAGGAGGGCTAATTGAGGGCATAAGGGTAGGAAAGAAGTTGCAATTTGAAAAGTGAAGTTTTCACCAAGATGCTGTTACTTGGTTGAAGACTTGATGAAGGTGAGGGACCAAGACTTACAGGGGGAAAAGCATTCTAGGCAGAGATAAACACACACAGGTCCTGAAATGCGGGCATGACTGGTCTGTTTGAATAATAGCCAAGGGACTAGCATTTTGGAGTGGAGTTAAAAAGGCAGAAATTAGAACTATTAGAGACTGGAGTATATAACCTTGAAGACCATTTTGATAGCTTTGGACTCATACTGAGATGGTGATCCACTGAGCAATATTAAGAAGAAAAGTGACATTATGTGAGTTTATATAACAGGATCATTCTGACTCTTGTTTAAAAATAGACTAAAGGGGGTAAAAGGTGGAAGAAAGGAAACAAGCTAGGGGAAAACATTGCACAATCCTGATGAGAGACTCTGATGACTTGGCCATGGTGGTAACTTTGGAGAAGGTGAGAGGAGGTCAAATGGATGTATTTCAAAGATGCTGTTGGCACAACATGATGACAGATTGAGTGCTGGGTCAGAGAGAACAAGGTTTGAGATTTTAACCTAAATAGTTGGAAGCGTTCTGTTGCCAATGACAAAGTAGGAAGACCATAAGAGGAGCAGATTTCGAGCAGAGGTGTGGTATTAATCATAGAGCTTTTACCTGTCTCTGGAATATTAAGAAGAGTCCGTAAGAAACCTGTGCAGAAGCTTAGATCATTCTCTATATGTCAAAAGGTCTTCTTTATGAAAGTAACAACTCATGCAAGAACATGAAATGTGATCTAGATGGAAATTAAAGACTTAATGCTTACAACCCACTGAGTTATCTTCCAAACTAAAGGTGGAAAACCTCCACCAGAATGTGACAGTGTACACACTGATGGTGTGAGCACTTGGAAATTATTCGAATATGTGATAACACTGGTAGATAGTATACATCTTACAATGGGAAAGGCAGTGATCATGAAGAAAGAAAAAAAAATTGGAGGGTATTATTCTATGTCTGCTCAAAAAATCTTTAAAAGTAGATAGAAAAATGTGTTCAATTATAAAAAGCTATGGATCAAGTGCTCAAATTTAAAACTAATTTAATTAAAATTATTGGTTTTAAACTATACATTATACTGAAGACCTCTTATGAACCCTTGAATAATGACATTCTTTTTTTTTTGTTACAATTCTCATTCCTATAATGAGAGTTGAAAGTTTGTTAGTGAATTATTTTATTACATGTGTTTCTATCATTTCACTTCAATTTTCTGCATTATATTTAAAAGATCATTCTTTATGAATTATGTGAGAAGAGAATTATAATAATGAGGGGGAAATAATGTTAATATACTACTCTTAATCAAAGCATAGCCTTTGTGGGGGTAGAACAGAGGGAATGGTGATAGGTTTTTCTCTTGATTGCTAACTTTCCTCAGTCACTAGTTATTGCCTGGGCTATGTTTTGAGAATTGTGAGACCATTTCTAGGATCAGTAGAACAAAGTACTATTATTGACTGAGCATGCCCACCTAAGGTACCAATGAAGAAATGACAGCAACTGGGCACACATCAACCATCCTTGTTTATTAGTTCTGGAAGAGTCTTGGAGCATTGACAAGTATGACTTGTGTTAATGTCATCCCATTGTGGGGTTTTCACACTTGTTTTACTTGCTTTCTTTTTCTGGTCTTTCCTGGTCATAGCCCAGGCAATGTCCTTCCTTAGATTTTGACTTTTATTTATCTTGTTTTTTCTTTTTTATCTTTAGAATTTCTTTTCTCAAAACCTGTCCTTTGCTAACTTATTTGGTTAATAAATGTGAGCACAGTAGAGCCAATGGCATAAAATTGGTATACCAATGTTCTGGGAAGCTGGTTGGATGAACCTTTTACAAACCTCTAAGGAAAATGTTGATTCAGTACCTTAGGTCTCTTGATGGATTTAACGATGACACAGGCCAACCTTAGCTGGAGATGGCAGGTGCTCAGTTCAAGACTGAGGTAAAGGTTAAAAATAGCCTATCTTACAGAAAAATGGATTTAAGACTTTATGGAACAAGTCTAGGGAACCCAAATGTGTGTATGTTTTGATGGAGATAAAGCACAGGACTTGGAAGTTCAATCTTCAGTGTTTGATGAATGCTTCTAGGCCAGAAGGGGCTCCATTTTTGAGGCACTTGTGGTCCATTTTCTTGTTAATAATAAATATCTAGAAATAATTTCTTAACCAAAATGATCAGCCTGTATTTTTGGAATTAGGCCTTACAATTGGTTTGTAAACTATTTTATACTATTTCTTTTTATTCCTCTTAAATTAGACCTTTAAACATAATTTTCCCAGGTTATATTGTCTTCCCTCTATCTCCTATTGGAGCTCTCTTGATTTTCTATTAGTCTTCCTCCAAACCTATGGGCCCTAAATGTTCTTAGATAGTAAAGATATTATTATTATGGGCCCTTGTTTTCTTGTGCTGAATCCCTCCTTTCCTTCAGCTAAAGAATATAGTGGAACTAGAAAAGATACAGATGTTTTGGTGCTTTTCTATTCCCCTTGTAAACTTCTTTGTGCCTTTATCCCTAACACATTAAAACCATGATATTTAGGCACTGAGAGCAAGCCAAGGTGGTATGTAGGCACAGTAAGAAGATGATCTGAGAGAACCCAAAATGCTGGATGTGGGGGCCTCTACAGGAGAAAGTAAAAAGGAGGAGTTAGAAATGGGAAAATATAATTTTAAAAAGACTTTAAAAAAAATGAAATGATTTAAGGAAACTACAGTTATCATAAATGCTAAGATTTACTAAGGGCCCACCATGTGCCATGCACTCAGCTTTAAGGGCATTATCTCATTTAATACCTAAAGGTGTAAATAAATTTTTTTTGTTTTTTGTTTTTTTAAAGGTTAAACATTTGAGGTAGAGCTAGATTAAGTAGCTCTCTCAAGGTCATATAGCCCGTGCTCAGGGTTTGAACTAGGCTTTGAGTCCAGAGCCCCGGGTTTCCTTCACTATAAGGGAGGAAATGAAAGGCAGGGAGCTACAGGGAGAGCTAGAGGCAGAGCATAAAATGTGAGAATATCTTTCCAGGAGGAAGAAAATGAAAAGGACTTGGGAGAAAGGGCTGAGGAAGAGGGAACCAGGATCCTGAGCAGAGGCTCCAAACAGTCCCTGGGAAAAGGTGTCTCTTCTGGTCTTCCCTCTTTTCATCCAGGACCCAGGAACAACGGAGGCTCTGACCAGCTTTTTCAACACACCCAAAGGGGAGAGGGGCATGGGCTGGATGGGAGGCGACTTTCCCTAACATGTGAATAATGGCATATGACACAATTCCTTGCGGTAAAATATGAAGAGAAGTGAAAGGTTGGAGAATAATGATGCAGGTTTCTCAGATGATGTTTACTTTCTGGGCACAGTCCTCCACTAACCAGCACGCAAAGATTTGGTCCTTGACTCTTGTGCTTTGTTCTTCACTCGGTGGCTGCACTTTGCCTGCTGGATCCTAGGTGCTATTTTGTAATGTGTTAAATAGCCCTCATCACATACTGGCACATCCCTACGATGTTGGGGTCCATTAGTGATTCGTTCATCCATTTTATGAAGACTCATTTCTCTTAGATTCTTGAGCAAATACTTGTCCTATATTGTCTTCCAGTCATGCTGATACTGCTCAGGGAGGGAGAATGGGGGAAACAGAGAAGTCAAAGGCACTGGTCTTTTGCTAACTGGCTCTCCTATAGGTAAGGCAAAAAGAGACTTTAGCCCTTTGAAGAGTTTCTACAAGGTATGAACCTTGGATGGTGGTGACAGAAAGGCTGTCTTCTTACCCAGGAATATTTCCAAATTATGGTTAGAACTCCTGTTGGATATATTTCTCATGGTTCTGTTGTGATGTGGGAGCAAACCAGAGAGGAGGTCCTTCAGTGGAGGGAAGAAAATTGCAGGGAGGAAGAAGGAGAGGAAAAAAGGAGACTGCCTAAATAAACAAATACCCGTTCATAATTTTACAAGGGTCAAACACATCTCAATACTCCTACTTCTCCCTGAGATTCCAAAGTTAGCAAGGATGCCTTGTTTGGGTTGAGCAAAAACTATTGTACCTTTAATGGTGAGAAAAATGGCCCTAAGCCATATTTAGGAAATTTGTTGATTGTAATTAAACCTTCACGGGAGTCCCCAAGGTTTACTTACCTATAATTGAAAAAATGCAAATGAAGACAGTTAATCAGCAGATTGGCTGAGGAGGAACCACTACCTACCTACCTAAATGAATTAAGAATGAAGACACAAATATGTCCAGTTGGGAAAGCTACCCAAGGGCCAATTGGTAAATTTCTCAACAACCAGAGAGATTTTTTTCTTAGCCCGACTGAGATTACAGTGCTTTCCTGTGAAGGGCTTTGACAACTTTACCTGGGGCTATTGCATCCAGCCTTCCAAACAACTGGCCTTTAGTGCTGCTGGAGCACGGGCTGCCTCCCTGTCATCACAGGGAGCCCTGCAGGAGAAATAGATCTCTTGTCCTCCTTTCAGCCACTACTTCAAGTTGTAGAACATTTGCTTTTCAAGCTCCCATAATCAAATGGGAATGTTCATAATTCTAATTATACAGGTGTTACCCTACAGTATTTTAGCTAGCAGTTATAAGGATTGGTAAGTGTTCTAATATTAATAGACTTAATGGAGCTTTTAAAAAAATAATCACAGCACACCTCCGATGCTCATTTTTCACTTCAGACCCCATACTTGTTAATATATTCAGGTAATTTATATCACCTGATTTAAAACTACCCCCCCCTCAAAATGGTTTGCACCATGTTAATGCTTATGTCTTCTGCTTAATGATTTTATTTATTAGTAACTGGTGTCAGTAATAAGTGTGCAAAAGAGTATATACAGCATTTAAATAAAAAACATTTGTCAGTAATCTAATTAGTAGTAACAGAAACAGAAGTTATTAAACAAGTTGGTTTAAATACAGAAGTAGAGGTAAAATATTTAGGTAACATATCAAGTTGTTTTTGACAACTCTGTCAAAATGTGACCTCTTGGAGGAGGGAGATAGAGAAGTTTTCGCACCCCTGGCACCCAGCAGACTCTGAGGGAGCGAAGTGCCCTGATTGATAAATAATGTCTGCCATGGCCACCACAGGGGTGAGTGGCAAATTGCCGCCTGTGTTCACCACTGTCACTGTCTTAACAGGAAGGAATCGCCTTTGTGAACTCACTTCATTGTTGACGTTTGATGAGGAAGAGAGAGTGGACTAGAACACTGAAGTGAGGGCTTATCACAAAGGAATGGTCTGTTTTGCAAGTGTGTAAACATCCATAAAGTGGAAAAAGATGCAATTAGGCTGAACCTTTTCACCGTGTCTTTGTTTACCTGAGTTATTTATTACTCTGCACTTGCTAGAGTTTTTAAAGAGTGTTATTGATACAGACTCTGGAAAAAGTAGGCAGATATTTCAAGGTACTTCAAATGTATCAGTTTCCAAGGAGATCAAATATCTCTTCAAAGCCTCATGGATTTTTTAAACATGAAATGTTCTTCTTGTCAGATAATAGGCACCAATGCTCTAGGTTTCTAACCTCCCATTCATTAACAGCAAAGCTGACCTATTGCAAAGTCTTTTTCTTTTTTTTCCTTCCTTGCAAGCAACTTGTGACTTGAGTAGATAACTGATTAAATATAAATAAATGACCAGTGGAAAGATTCCAGTTTTCTCAAGGTGCTTACTTTCAGTTGATTGTCAATTTTCCCATCACAACTTCCTTCTCCCAAAACACTACCTAAGGCCTGAAAGGTATAGCATAATTGCATGAAAATGCTTCATGTTGGAGCATCGTCTTGTACATGGAAAGGCTGTGGGTTTGATCACTGGCCAGGACACATACCTAGGTTGCAGGTTTGATCCTCAGGTTGGTTAGAGAGCCTATGAGAGGCAACCAATCAATGTTTCTCTCTCTCTCTCTTACTCTCACCTGCCCCGCTTCTTCTCTAAAAGTGATGAAATATATGTCCTTGGATTAGGATAAAAAAATACTTCATGTTCTTGTTAAACACTAAATTATTCCCATTAAAAGATCTTGCAAGTGGCTAAAATGGACTCTACCCATATTTGAAGAACAATTTTAGCATTCTCAAAATCAGTAACTATCAGCTCTGACATGAGAAAATTAAAATAAAATAGCGTAGACCTAAATGGGACTGGATTCCCTCTTCCAGGAACTTCTAAGCTTTTTGAGATAATCAAGTCAAACTCTTCTCAGTTTTATTATATTTCAAAATAACCTTTATATGGATTTGGTTAATTTTATTCAATTTACCTTAGCCAGTAGTCTCATGGCACTTGCATTATTTTAAATCCAAGGACAGATTGCTTTGCACCTGGGATTTTCATGAACTGCCTTTTGTAGTTTATCAGTTTTTGGTAATAGATAATCGGCCTTTCGAAAATACATTCATCTCAAATGGATTAATGTAGAATTCAGTGTAATTTTTAATTCTCTTCTATAATTATATGTCTGGCCCTCTCCTAAGCCATTTACTATGTTATATGTAGTTAATTCAAATGCATTTCCCTCCACCTCTTTCACATTACTTTGCAAGTTTGACGATGCTGTTCTTTAATGTGTGTTTTTAAAACCAGCTGTTAAATATAAACTGCAGTTGTTTTATTTACTGGTTGGCCCCAGGAAGTTCACCATTAATATTGAGAGTGATTGCTAATTAACAGACTAGAAAGTAGCCTTGGCTGTCAAGGGAATAGTTAAGATGTTTCTTGATGATGTTATATCTTTGATTATTAAAAGAATATTGATTTTTATATTGAAATGATAATGCTGAGAGAATTTTTACTACATTTAGTGGCCTTTTTGACCTAATAAAAGAATGGCTTTAATATTTCATTCAGCATTCCATTATGCCTCCCTATAAAAATGCTAAACAATGTGAAGAGAAGAAGAAATTACAATTGATATAAATGATATGCCTGCAGTATGCAGAGCACTGTTATTGAAACTGTGGGGGAAACCGATCCAAGTAACTATGTGGCTCCTTATATCTAGCCATCTGAGTTTCAATTCCATAATTTCAGCTGTTTCTTTGATGACTACATGCGACATGAACACTTGCAACTCTGTAGGTCCAAAGTTAAACTTAGCATTATAGCACCTCATCTTCTCTCTCATTTCTATCATCTGGCTTAAGTGCATCAATATATGCCCAGTGGTACGAGCTAGAAATCTGAGAACTGTCCTTCACTACTAAACCACTCGGTCATCAACAATCTTCTATTTCATTCATTAAAGCAAGTTTAGTTATCATGACCACCGTAAAGCTTTATTTTCCTACCCTGCCCCCGCCCGACTCAAGGTAGATCTCTCGTTCTCTCTGTGCCTTTAGCACCTTACATCCCACTAAAGCACTTACCACTGAGCATTAAACCTTTTAGCTCATGTGTCTGTGTTTGCACACACAACCCTGAACCACAGTGTTTGGCACAAATAGATATACACTAATTGTCTGAAGATATTCTTGGATGAATAAGTAGGTAGAAAGATGGAGCCATAGACTTAAGGGTAAAGGCTAAATGGGAATGCAGCATTTCAAGACATGTATTTGCACTTTCATTTAGAATTGTGTGACTGAGTCATGCAGTCACAGTTGTTTCTGTGGACACTGAACACCCCTTGCGGTGTAAACCTCATGTTAATGACATAGCATAGAACTTAACATGTGGAGCTTTAGAACTCTTCAGATGATCCTGTAAATTTTGAGTTATTTTAAGCCCTTTTCATAACACTCTTCATCTTCGGACATAAGTAATTAGGCAGCACAAATATCAATTAATGGCAGAATCACAATGCATGAAAGTCTTTTCTTCCCATTCAAAACACAAAATGAGAATTGTGTAGGGAAATAGAGATCTATTAGAAGTCGTGTGGGATTAAAAAGAGTGGTAACAGGCAGAAAAATGGCCAGAAAAACTCAATAAAAACTGCTCTACAACAGCTCTCCCACCTTTATTTGCTTTTCACAGACTGTAATAGAACAAGACGTGAGGAAACATCTGTTGCCTTTTTAAAAATAGTACTTTGATATTTTAAAAGAATATTGACAGAATTAAAAGAAGCCTAATTTCTGTGGTTAGGGACAGCAGACACCTATGAACTCGAATAAAGAGGATGAGTCTAGCCCAGTTTGCTAGGTCTGGGAGTTGTGGACTCTTCTGTCATACATGGTTCTAGGAAGCAGTGTGGAGCAACAGTTAGCTCCTGGGCTCTGGAGTTAGGCCGCCTGCATTTAAATCTTGGTTTCTTCACCTCTTACTTGTAATGTGATACTGGACACTCTCTATGGCTCTCTAAATCCAATAGAGCATTACAGTATTTCCTGTGTCAGGAGCAACTGTGAGACTGAATGAGAGAAAGGAAGCTCGGGCAGCTAGTTCAGGGACTGGATCGTGGTCACATTTGCTAAATGCAGGCCCTTATTTTTAAAGGTAGGTAAAAATTAGCAGCTTCTCTTAGACTAGATATAGGAACAGAATGGAACGTCCAGTAGGAATAGAAAGTCCCTTAATCAGGAAAAATACAAGCCTCTCATCGTGGAAAAGCCCAGTCAGTGCATGTGTGGGCCAGCTTGAGGGATAGCTGAGATCTGGCCCATTTCTGAGGCTACTGTAAAGCTAGCATAGCCAGTCCAGATAAAGGCATATAACACCAATTAGAGTAGGTGAGCCCCAGTCAAGGGTACAACCGGTCATTAACAGCTGCATGAGGAATGTGCTGCAGAGAATCTAAGCAAGTGCAAGAGAAACCTGCAGGTCTCAGATTCCTGGCACTGCCTCCATGAGGGAGAGTCCAAGGCAGCAAGACACCCTAAAGTCTAGGGAAGACTGGGAAGGGCTGATCCCAGAGCAGGAGCACAGCCGGGACCTGGAGATCCAGTTATAAAGAATTCAGGTTCTGGGGATGAGACTGAACATCACAGACCAGGCAAGATGAGGTTCTCACCAGGTGTAGTCATGATGCTTACTGGAGGTTACCAGGTTTAAGGGACAAAGCTCCACCCGGACAGAGGTAATAATTTAGATAGGGTCATTTTAAACAACAGGTAGTCACTGAAATAAACAAGACCCCAGAGGTTAAAGGATGTTTCAGAGAAATAGTGTAGTGGCTCAGATGGTGGGTTTTGGATTAGTAGTAGTCCTAACCTCCACTGTGCCCGTTATTGCAGGGTCAAGTCACAGTATCTCTCTAAGCTTCTGTTTGCTTACCTGTAGAATGGAGGTAATGAAAGTTCTCACTTCAGGGTTTTTTGAAACTTGAATCACGCAATTTAATTAAAAGGACTAAGGCAAAGCCAAGCACCTGCTAATTACTCAATTAATGTTGGTTATTATTATTAAACGTTTATATAGAATCATTTGCATGTCTTGTTTGAAAAATGCCATGCTTACAGTATAAATCACAAAATAGAATGTGATTAGGTTAAATTAATTTTTCAAAACCCTGTACTAAAAAATCATCTGGCCATGTAACTTTACTCTTTTTAATGCATTTTTTTAAGGAAATGATTTTTTTTAGTAATATGTACCACCCAGAAACCAAGCATAACAAAGACCTATTTTGAAGTAAAACAAATTTTTATTGTACTGATAATTATCTCAATCATTCAAGTGGATATAGAGCATATGAAAAAATATCCTTTGGTAATTCAAGTTTTAAGAAAAAGTCAAATTTTGTTTTTAATTTTAGACTGGGCTTATTGTCTAGCAGCATATTTGTTCAAGTTCGTCTGGCCAGACCCTTTACCTCCGTGTTCGGCCTTGCTGCAAATTAGTATCTGCCCCGCCAGATGGCTTGAATGAAATAAGTGGCTTTGTATTTCAGAGCTGTCTCACTCTTGACCAATGTATTAGGTTTATTCACAGGATTCCTGCTTCAGGCTGGGAGAGCAAAGGGGTTCTGAAGAAGAGACAGGCTATCCTATTTTTGCTGCAGAATTAGACACCATCTATCTGAAAATGGAATCTGTGGTAAAAATCTCCAAATTACTTGTAATTCTTATCTTTGGATCCACGCAATTCTCCCAAGATTTGCTTTTTGGAAACCTTTTGATAATACAATAGACATGCCTTCCTCTACTTCTACTAATTTGTTACTCTGAAGCAAATCAAGAGAACTGTCATTGCTATTATATCATTTCACCCTCTCCCTTCCCATAGCACACAATAGAATTAACTAACTTTATGAATGAATATTACTTATTTTTGAAACCTGATAGACTTATAGAAAACCTTGAATTGGCCAAGGAATACAGTATCCAGCTTCGTAAGAAACCATGACTGATCTTCTAATTGTCCCAACATTTTGCTAGCTTATCTGTTTCTTTCATTATTTATGCTTCTACCTGAGAATATAATGGAAAAGATGAAAAAGTGAAATTCAGTCAGATGACTGGCTATCATGTTACCAAATTCACACATGGTGTAAGCTCTGAAATCACTGGATGAAATAAGCCTTCGGATAGTCTTTGGGTTTCATTAATTCAGTGGTTCTCAACTTTTTTTCATGCATCAGAATCTCCTGGACTATAAGTTTTTAATCAGAGAGTTTGGGATTGGCCTTAGTTTTGCATTTCTATCAGGTTCCCAGGTGATGCTGATACTGTTAGTTCAGAGACTGTACTTTGAGAATCACTGCAACTAATCCATGCTTAGTTTCTCTTCTATTAACATGAATAATTTATAGTTTGCTTTTGCTTAGCTAGCTATAGAGACTTATGCTGTATACACGAAATAGTCTGGGTTAAGCAGTTATTTTGGTATATATGCACCTTGCACAGTGTAATGGAAGTGATAAAGTAAGTGGTTACTCTATCCATTTGGTTGATTTAATTCACAAAGCAGTCAGTTATGATATTTGCTGAATCATGGTTCTAATCCACAGATCACTTTGCTTCTCTATATTAATGTGAGGTCAATGTAATACTGATGTTTAATTTTATTTTTCTTAGTGGTGGAACCTCAGTTCTATGGTATTGCAAAGAATTCATACATAGAAAGCATCTTCCACTTTTCCCCCCAGTTATCTCACCATATGGGGGTTTTTTGGTGGTGGAAGCATTGAGTTTAATTGTCATAAAATATTTTTTTAACTCGGCGTAATTTTATTTAACTTTAACAATGAATATGGAACCGAGATCTGCACATTATTGGTCATTACTTAGGATGTGTTTTGGTCTCAAGAAATGACAATAAACTCAAGGGAGTGCAGGTTGCATGACACAGGAAAGTCACAGTGTTTGGGGTCCTTCCGCTTCAATACTTGGCCTATCACCTTGCACCCAGAACATTGTAGGCCTAGCTCCCAATTCTCTAATGCAGCTATTCTACATCATTTACAGGTTATACAATAAATCATCTCAAAAACGAGGAACTACATTGCTTAAGAACATCCTTGGAATTCTCATCTAACTGCAATGGATACATTTTCTTAGTCGCTCAAGCATCTCTGAGGCTGGAGAAATAATTTCAGTCCAGCTGTAAATTCTTTCCTGTTACTAGGTTGCATATAGAATTCTGGCTGAAAGGGAAATGCAGTGCTGATTTTTTCTAGCATCTATGGTTCAGGAAGTGAAGGAAAAAGAACGTTGAAACAAATTGAATTGTCTAATATATAGCATGTGCCACATTGTCTAACTAGTTAAAAGCAGAAAAGAGGTAACCTAAAAAAAATTTCTTGGCCTGAGAGTCTGAGAATGAGCTTCTAAACCCACTGTGCTCAGAGCTGTGACTTGTCATAGCCTTTTTGAGATTATCCTGCCCAACAGTGAGGCAGTATGGTATAGTGATACAGTCTGTAAGGACTTTATTACTTAAGCTGTGTAAAACTGTGGAAGTTGCTAGACCTCTGCATGAACAGTCCTCTCATCATAAAAGAGCAATGACAATAATTGCCACTTTATAGATTGTTGTGAGAGTTAAATGGGGAAATACAGAGCTCTGATAATAGTGTTTGGCACATAGTGCTAAATCAATATTTCATTAACTCATGGACACAGGGGTCTCACTGAATGCTCTCTGACCTGCAACAGCCTGGGACAATTATTGAGATTTCTTATAGGAGGTATATTCAAGACCTGTGAATAGTTAAATGGATACTCATGCTTAATAAGCACTTAAGCAAAAGACAGAACACCTATGAGTGTTCCTCTTAACTGCTTGCATCGTTACCAATCCTAAACTCAGGATGGAGAAATAATGTATAAATAGAGGTATACTTCCACTAAGAAACCATACAATTGCAGTGTAACCACTTACCCTTTTATTCTTCAGTGCCTGCCAAATGCTCTTCAAACAGGAGACCAGTGCTGATCAGCCTAATATAATAACATGAGATAATATACTTTGAAAAACTTTTGTAAACGTTGGAATTCTTACATGCTCAAAAGAAGGTTTTAGGGGTATCAGGATTTTAATGAGCTATGCATGATAGAATATCCTTTTTAAAATGTTTACCTTAAGAGGCGGGATGGGAGGAGATAGGTGACTGTTTTATAGTTCATTCACCTTACCATGTAATAATTTTCTCCTTTGGGGCAGTCCTGTATACTTGCACACAAAAAGCACTGTTTTACTGTGAAATTGCACCACTATTTTGTGAATGTCGTGCCTTGACTAACGCAGGTGTATCTCACTCTAGCTGGACAGCGCTACATCGCTCATCCAGGCAGCGAAAAACCTGATGAATGCTGTTGTCCTCACGGTAAAAGCCTCCTATGTGGCCTCGACCAAATACCAGAAGGTCTATGGGACAGCAGCTGTCAACTCACCTGTTGTGTCTTGGAAGATGAAGGCTCCAGAGAAGAAGCCCCTTGTGAAGAGAGAAAAGCCTGAAGAATTCCAGACGCGAGTTAGACGAGGTTCTCAGAAGAAACACATTTCGCCTGTACAGGCCTTAAGTGAATTCAAAGCAATGGATTCCTTCTAGGATGATAGGCTTTAACAAGAAAGCTTTTTCTTTCTTTTTTCCTTTCCTTTTCTTTTTAAATTCATTTTTTTTGTATGCATACCTGCCGACTCATATGCCTCTGGCATGGGGAAATTATGGGAGCAGAGTCTGTTTGCATGAAGATGAGATGTGATCAATACTACTGATCCATCTATAAGCCTGGAGAGGGGACAGGGAAGTCCTGTCCTGAGGTGGCACAGAGCTGTTCTTTGCAACATTCTCATACAATTTGGTGAAGAGTTCGTATTGCAATGTTTATGGGAGTGGGAGGGATGGGGGAAAATAAACTTAACACTACAAGAGCAAATTCTAATGCATGCAAGAATCATTAGGTTGGCAGGTATATTAAGTGAAAAATCTGGAAGTGTAATGGTAGAACATAAAGCTTGTATTGCTTCTGTGTCAGTGCAAAAATGTACTAGCCAATACGCTTAAGTGTGTGGCCCACAAATGGAACAACTTAACTCTGAAGTCATGTCCACAATATGTGGATTTTTCACTAAGGGGAAACTAATTCATCCAGCCTAAAAAGCTTCTTTTAATCTGTATTCTGTTCTTTCTCTTCTAGTAGTACCATTACTAATGCTCATGCTATCAATTTTTCCCCTTCACTGAAAACAAACATTTATTTGAGACAATTATCCTTCTGGGGGCACTGGAAGCACAATACAGTGATCAATCTTGCTTTTACTTTAAAAAAAAAACAAACTTGAACTATGATTTTGCTAGAAATAGGAGGCCCAGTGGTGGAATGTTAAAGGAATGGAAACTGACAATGTGTGAAGGCTTAGAGGCAAATACATAGGTGTAGCTTGGAGTGCTGGTATCTAATATGACATTGTACCTACTAACTCAAAATAAACACATTTAATCTTGACATCTGAAGAATGTTTTCTTTCTTTAAATGCAAACTTAATAAAAGATGAGAACAACTTCTTAAAAAGTGGTTAAAATGTTTGTTGGATTTTAGAAATTGGGGGAAAAATAGGTAATACATAAAGAAATCTCAGAGTCATCCTTAAAGTCCAGAGACTGCTTTTGTTTTATAGTTTCCATTTGTTTTTATTTACTTTCAAACAGAATCTAAAATGAAAAGTCATGTGTTAGATTTTTGTGGGCCATGTTAAGCCCAAGGCCAAATTTAAGAAACTTAATGGCTTCTCAGAGAGAAACTGAATCCAGTATATACTCATTAATTTTGAAATATTTTATTTCAAAACTTTTGTATCTAAAAATAGCAGTCTTTCCGTTATGGCCTGAGGAATGAGAAAGGGACCTCAAATATTCATCTGAGTGCCCCAAATGCTCCCATTTAAATGATCCCTACAGGTTAGCAATTTACAATACTTCTCCAGAAGACTTCTGGTAAAAAGAAGACTTCTGGCGTGTTTCTTCGCAATATGATAACACGCTGGGAATATGCTTGTATTAGCTTAGGTGCATGGTCTCCAGGAGAAGATCCTGAGGATTTATGGGAGGAGAGAAGCACATCCCAAAATCTTACTTAGAAATAGTACTGCTCAAAACACTGCTAAGCCCCACTGGGTAGTGCAAATCCCGCCCACGCGGAGAACAATCAGGCCGAAAAGCCACAATAAAACTAGAAACTGATTTTTAACACTAATCGTTAGATCCTATTTCCACTATCCTGCCCCCTTAATGTGTGTCAGCTTAATAAAGGCCGTATATGACAAAGTACACAGCTAACATTATACTCAGTGTTGAGAAGCTTTTTCTCTAAGATCAGGAACAAAACAAGGATGCCTAATCTTGCTACTTTTGCTCAACATGGTATTGGAAGCCCTAACCAGCACAATTAAGATAAAGAAAAGATATCCAAATCAGGAGGATATAAAACTGTCACCATTTTTAGATTACATATTATATATAGAAAACCCTAACATCTCTACAAAAAAAAAAAACAAACCCTGTTCAGACTAATAAACAAATTTAGTAATGTTGCAATATACAAAATCAATATACAAAAGTCATCTGTTTCTCTGCACTAATAATGAACTATAAGAAAACTTTTCTGTAATCAAAATAAAGTACCTATGAATAAATTTAATTATGGAGATGAAATAACTAAAAACTATAAGACACTGATAAGAGACTAAAGACACAAATAAATGTAAAGATACTACATGCTTACGGATTAGAAGAATATCATTAAATTTTCAGTGCTACCAAAGCAATCTACATATTCAGCACAATCATTATCAAATTTTCCAATGTAGTTTTTCCCAGGAATAGAACAAACAAGCCTCAGTATTTTTATGAAACCACAAAGGACCTCATATAGCCAAATCAATTTTGAGAAAGAACAAACCTGAAGACATAACATTCCCTGATATCAAATTACTATGTTACAAAGCTAGAGTAATAAAAACGGTATGGTATTGGCATAAAAACAGACAGATTAATGGCCCAGAAAGAAACCTACAGATATGTAATTTATGACAAAAGAGCCAAACTATACAATGGGTAAAAGACTTTTCAATCAATGGTATGGGGAAAATGTGACAACCACATGCAAAAGAATGAAACTTTCAAACCACCTTACCATACACAAAAGTTAATTCAAAACGAATTAAAGACTTGGATATAAGACCCAAAACCATAAAACTCCTAGAATTAAAAATAGTAAGTTCCTTATCACCAGTCTTGGTGATGACTTTGAATCTGAGGTGAAAAGCAAAGGCAACAAAAACAAAAATAAATAAATGGCACTACATCAAACTAAAATGCTTCTGCACAGCAAAGAAAACAAAATGAAAGGGCAACCTACAGAATGGGAGGAAACATTTGCAACCTTACGTTGTGGGACATTTGCTCTATACTGCTTTGTTAAGAGCTTTTTATCATAAATGGATGTTCAATATTAACATGCTTTTTTTTGCAAGTATCTTTGCTCCCCCTTGTATATTTATTTATTGATACCTTTCATTTAGAATATAATTATCATTTACTCATTTCCAAATCCTACCTCTTCCGTTAATTGGTACCCAAACACGTTAGTCCTCGATTTGATCTGACTTGTCCAGTCCTATACCATAGTTATGTCTCTACCCCTTTTATTTGGCACATTATGATTTCTTGTCATACCTATAAAATAATATGTACAGATGAATCACCAAGTAAAATGACCATTAAAAATATTAGGGTTTTATAAATTATGGTTCCTAAATTTGCCAGTAGTCATAAGTCATTAGATTTGTACTGCTGTGTTATTACATAGTAACCAAATCAAAGTGGTCAGTATTTGTATTACTCTTCACTTAAAGATTATGGCATTTTTAAAGGTAATGAAAGGAATCACAGGAACTACAAAAAGGTTGTTGTTAATAGTAATTTTAAATAATACTAGCACTGAGGATTATTATGGGCAAGATGGTGGCTCCAGGCCCTTGACCCCCTGTGGACACAACATGAACAGCATATTGACCAAGGTAGCTTTGTGGAAATTCTAGAAATCAGTTAAGGATTTCAGCACCTGAGTGAATGTTTACCAAAAATAAATCATTATGGGAGGAAATTTTGGGGCATTTTTGCTTCCTTATTTCCTGCTCTTTCTCTGGTGTAGCATGGTCAGGAGGCAGCTGTCCCATTCCTGGTTCTTCCCATGTAATGGAAGACAAAGAATGGATTTGTTTGTATTGTGCTGACCTCTCTGGGGATATCCAAAGGACTGCTTCTGTCTTGCCTAATTTGGAGCACTGGTGGAAATGGTGGTATAGTTTGGACACCAGGTTGGAGGCCACTGAAAGCAGTGCAGGCACCATGGCAGGTAAGAGCTGAGGGGGAAGCACTACAAACCTATGGGCTCCTAAAAGCAAGAGCTTTTGGGAAGAGGAATACAATAGGACATCTAAGACCTGGGGAAAAAAGCAGTGGTGAATCTCTTAAGGGATATAAGGCATACACACACACACACATATATATACATACATATACATACACATATACATATACATATATATGGCAAACATGGACAAAATTGAAGTGAGAAATAGCTTTAGAAAAATAGTAGGAGGTATCAATGAGCTGCTTTTAATAATGGTAGAATACTTAGAAGATCAGTAGGAAATAGAAAATTTGAACAACATGATAAATGAACTGGACCTAACAGAAATATATGGAACACTCCATTCAAAACATAGAGTACATCTTTTTCTAAAGTGTGTATGTAATATTTTCCAGGATAGATCATATTTTATGCCACAAAACTATTAATAAATTTTAAAATATTTAAATTCTATGAAGTGTCTTTTCTGATCTCAGTGGAATGAAACTAGAATCAGCAGCATCAAGAACAATGGAAAATGTTGACATATGTGGGAATTAAATCATACTCTTAAGTGGTGAGTTACAAGGGAAATCTGAAAATATCTTGAGGTAAATTAAAATAAAAGCATAACTTACCAAAACTTATGGGATGCAGCAAAAACAGTGCTAAGATGTTTTTATTGTTGTAAATGCTTACTGTAAAATAAGGAGGAGAGCCTCACATCAACAAGCTAAGTTTGTACCTCAAGGAATTAGAAGAGAATAACAATGAAACCCATAACTAACGAAGGAAAGAAATAATAAAGACAAGATCCAAGGTAAACAAAAAAGAAAATGGAAAAAATAGAGAAAAATTAACAAAAGCAAGAGTTGGTTCTTTGAAATAAATCAACAGAATCAACAATTTTAGCTAGATTGAGAAATAAATGAAATAGGAAATGTTACAATTTACAGAAATAAAAAGGCTTGAAGTACTATGAACAATTATACACCAACAAATTGGATAACCTAGATGAAGTAGATACATTTCTAGAAACTCAAACCTAGCAATACTGAATCATGAAGAAATAGAAAATCTGAACAGACCCATAAGTAAGGAAATATAATCAGTCATCAAAAACCTCCCAACAGCCCTGACCGTTTGGTTCAGTTGGTTGGAGTGCAGTCTCGTACACCAGAAAGGCAGTGGGTTTGATTCCTGGTCAGCGCACATACCAAGGTTGTGGATTGAATCCTCCTTCAGGTCACGAACAGGAGGCAGCGGATGGATGTCTCTCTCTCTCTCTCTCTCTCTCCCCACTCCCCCACCCCCACTTCTCTCTCTCTCTCCCTCTTTCTCTCAAATCAGTAAACATATCCTCAGGTGAGGATTAAAAAAAACAAAATAAACCTCCCAACAAATAAAAACCCCAGAAAGATAACCTCACTTGTGAGTTCTATCTAACAGTTAAAGAATGAACATCAATTCTCCTCAAACTCTTCTAAAATAAGTAAAAAGGAGGGAACACTTCCACTGTGCGGCCAGCGATAGCCTGACACTAAAGCCAAAGACACTATAAGAAAAGAAAATTATGGACCAATATCCCTGATGAGCATTTATGCAAAAATTATCAATGAAACTCTAGTAAACAGAATTGAACAGCACATTTAAAAATTACATACCATGAAGAAATAGGATATATTATAGATGCACGGGTATGTTTCAATATGCAAAAATCAATCAGTGTGATATACCACATTAACAGAATGAAGGGGAGAAAATGAAGGGGAAAAAAAAATGATCATCTCAATTAATAGAAAAAAAGCATTTGACAAAATTTAAACTTTTTTATGTTAAAACACTCAACAAGCTAGGAATGGAAGGAAATTATGTTGAAATATTAAATTCCACTAAGGGGGATGATCTAGCATGCTCAGACTACTGAATTTATAACCATTTTACCAATAAGGCTATTTTGTAAATGTTTCTAGGGTTTATTTCACCATTTCTGACCCTCCTGTGTTTTATTAGGCATCTAAAGTACTTGTCATTTTCTATTCATTTGGTCATGATATGATTAATATAGTAGACGAGGGTTATGTTCTGTGGATGTCAAAACAATTAAGGTCTCTATGGACTATGTTTTCTCAGAAATTAAGGTATTAATTAACTCTAATATGAGGAAATGGGTTCTGCCATCATACCCACAAAAATGCAACTTGCCTTTCATGTTCCTTATTTTTTGGTATTGAAACTAATTTTATGTACAGATCAGTAGCCTAATACCAAGTGCCAGGGTCGTGGTAATCTTACTCAATAAAGCTGGAACATACAACTTGAGAATTTCCAGGGAACTTATGGATTAATTGAATATGGATGGTACAGACATGACTTCTTCTGCATCTTTTAGGACTTGGAGTGTTACACTAAGTTCTACAATTCCACCTAGGATGTGATAATGCTTATGATTTATTATCATGGATGGAGGATTAGTTTCAGGAACTTCGCTTGGTGATTTCTACCTTTATGACATCTACCCCATAGAGAACAAATGTGATCATAGTTCTCTGCCAGCTACTAAAAATATCCATCCCAATCATTCACTGTAGGAACAGGAAAATAACCATACGGTGTTGTGCAAACCCACTGGACACACTGACTAATGCTTGGACGAGGCCTACATGTCTTCTCTGGCCTTCATAAATCTCCACTGTAGCCAGGATGGGAGTCGGGATGGAAGCATGATTACATTCGAGTCCCTGGGCATCAGTGTCATTTCAATAGCTCTTATTTATTTTTGTTCCCTACAATATAAAGTCTCTAGTAAGTGAATACGCTTCTCTTGGGGAAGAATCGAGAATATTTATTGTCCGCATTAGGTATTAGGGTTCCTCCTCCACTGAATCTGCTCCTGGAACTGAGAACTGACTCCGTCTAGAAGTTGAATGAAAGCTCATAATTTTTCATTATGGTACTGACCTTAATCTATTCTCCTGTTCTTAATCTTATAGAATACATAAACAATACTGTTGTTTATTGACCATCTACCTTGTCTCTAGTAACATATTATTTATTAGGCATTGCCATACATCTCTGTGTGTAGGACACCCTAATTTCCATTCAAGCTGTGTATTACAGTAATTACATTGCATCTTGTCTCTGGTGCTTACATGTTCCAACCTGGCTTATCTATTCTGGAATCCCATCATCACCATTGATCTTAGGGAGCCCAGTTACAATTGAAGCATCTCCCACCATCAAATTTGTCCTACACTGTACAGTCATCACCAAGTTAATCAAAGATGTTTGTGTTCTCTTTCCCCTCACCTCCTTTAATTACTTTGGTAAGTATAATATCAGCAGTGTTCAACTCAATTTTACTAGAAATAAAAAAAGTATTATTCCTTATCAAAGTGTCCCTCAGAAGGGGAGTGGGTTTGAACAGCCCCAAGGGACATCAGCTATGTCACATTTCTGGGTTGAGCTTATATGCTAAGCTAGTAAATCTTTAGAGGAACCGAGGAAAATGCTAGTGAAAAACCACAGTCATGCTGCACGCACTCGAGGTAGGATTTGTCAGCATGAAGTGAGTCTGAACTCTTACAAAACCACCACCATTGTGGATTAAATTAGACTAAGCCAATGGGATCCAAATATCTCTACTCTGAAGGCTCTGTCATAGGCGCGGACATGATATTATTGCCAAAGCACTGGCACATAAAGGTGTCTGGATACTAATTGGAAGAAAGAAAACCTACAAGAGCACAGAATCACCGATGGGTAAATACCTGTCTTATCATCAGAGAAACATGGTCAAAGAGAAAGGACATTTTATTTATACTCTTTCAAAAAAACCCCCAAAATATATAGCTACACAAATGGATAAAACTCCAAAATTTGAACATTTGGCCAAGAACACAGATGCAGTAGTAGAATCAACTGTGCGTCTTATTCAAGAACTAAATTTGAGATCTCAAGTATAAGAATAAGGAGCTCAGGATCGCATACGTGACAGAGTTCAGAGATGAAGACCCTCCCCTTCCCCCCACACACCTTTGTCTGCCATGGAGAGCAGGGTAGAAAGCACCCCGTGGTTTGGTTGGTGGCACAGGGAAGGTAACCTTGTCTAACTTCCTATATAACCGATTACATTTTTATCACAGGTTGCTTACTGTTAATTAGAATTCTTTTGAGGAGGTGGTTAAATAATTGTCTATTACATAAACCATATATAAATTATTTCTTTATAAAACAAGCTCCCCTCCCTTTTACTCCTGATCTGATACATGTCTGCTTCTTTCCTCCACAAAGATACCCACTAATGTGAGTTTATGAGTAATAAACTTTTCCTTACAATTTATGCATGTTCGTAAGCTCCCAGGAAATAATAGTATTTTTAGGCATTTTTATAAGCCTGTTTTCCAATTGCCTGTTGTAAGAGTCCTAGCAAGAAGGTGAGGCAGATTATGCCTCCTCTTTGAGTAGTGATCATCCCAGGAGATGGGGCAAAGACTATAGTCCCAAGAGACTAAATTATTTGGAGTATTTGTGAGAAAGAACAGTAAAACATGTGTTTATGTAAATGACTGGGGAAAAATGGGAGGTTCAACCCTTGACCTGGAAAACATCACGATGAGGTTGTTCACAAAGTGAACTAAGCCAGGCACAGAAAGACAAATACTGTATGATCTTACATATGGAATCTAAAAGAGTCAAACTCATAGATCAGAGAGAAGAATGGTAATTTCCAGAGTCTGGGGGGAGCGGGAAATGGGGAGGCAATGGTCAAATGGTACAAAAGTTTTGTTATGAAAGATAAGTTCTAGAGAACTGCTATACAGAATAGTGTCATACCTATCAATTATACACACATGTTAAGTAATGTTATATATTACATTCTAGACATAAAATTTTATTAAAGATAAATCCTATATTAAGGTTATTACCACAGAAAAAAATTTATAAGGCATAATGAAGGAAGCAAGAAGAAAACTTTAGGAGGTGATATTTATGGTCTTGATAGTGCTGATGATTTCACAGGTATAAACTTATCTCCAAACTTAACGGATTTTATACATTAAATATGTACAACTTTTTATATGTCAACTGTACATCAATAAAAAGGTTTAAAGAGTACTTGCCCTTTGCAACAGCATGGATGGAGCTGGAGAGCATTATGCTAAGTGAAATATGCCAGGTGGTAAGAGACAAATACCATATGATCTTACCTATAAGTGGAGACTAATCAACAAAACAAACAAGCAAGCAAAATAGAACCAGAGACATGGAAATAGAGAACAAATGGACAGTAACCAGAGGGAAGGGAGGAGAGGGATAACGGGGTAAAGAAGGGGAAGAGTCATCAAGGAACATATATAAAGGACCCATGGACAAAGCCAAAAGGGGGTAGGGTTGAGGGTGGGAGGTTGAGGTAGGTGGGGCAGGGGTAAGTGGTGGCGGGAATATGCAGACAGCTGTATTTGAACAACAATAAAAAGAAGAGCACTTGAGAACAACCTAGTGTCATAAATCAACCCAGTGTTGATGCTGCATTGAGGAGACCCAAAGAAGGGTCAGTTTCATCCCACAAATGAACAGAACAGGGAACACAGTAACTGAAGATAAAATGCCTCTGAATCTGGCTATGCCTTCATGTTTCTGTGTCAAGCATAGAGAAGGTGACTGGGTGAGTTTGTTATGTTGTGTGAAGTGAGGAGAGAATGATGTGATGTGGGAAGAACAGTCCAAGGGCCTCTGGCATGAATCTATGTGGGAGTGGGTGGGAAAGACATTACCCATCACGATATTCACATTATTCTTAAGACAATGACATAATGGTTAACAGAATGTTATCTTTTTTAGTTTGAACCCACTACTCCTATCAGACCAGCATACCTATCTCAATTTTTAACGGTTCATAGAATCTCATATGTTTCAGTAATAATTTCAGAAACAGTTTCTGCAAACAATTATACAATTACCTCAATGGGCAGTGCAGGAATTTTAATATCATGAAATAAAAATATGTGGAAGCAGTTTACATGACCTAAAGCAGGAGTTGGCAAACTTTTCTGTAAAGGACCAGATAGAAAATATTTTTAGCTTTGTTGCCCATATGAGCTCTGTTCCAGCTACTCAACTCCACTGTTGAGGTATAAAAGCAACCATAGACAGTACATTAAAAAAAAAAAAAGCGCATGTGTTCTAATAAAATGTTGTTTACAAAACAGTAGGTAGGCCAGAGTAGGCACACAGGTCATAATTGGCCAAGTCCTATTCCCTCTCCTGCAAACTCTCCTAATATTTAACCCTTACAATTAGTGATTTTACTTTTCAGATTGGGAGTATTCCCTCTTCTGATGTCTCTTTATGAACATAAAGTAACTCATTAAAAGCAAACAAATGATGTATTTGGTGAGTTCCAAACCTGGCACTATTAATTCATTCAGCAACAATTTATCAAATCCTGCATTTGTGCCAAGTGCTACTGTATGTGCAGGTAAAATAGAGTTTAAAAATTCACTTCAGGTTATAAAAAAGCTTATAGTTTTGTTATGATGGACAATTAAACAGAAAATTAAATTATCATGTACTAATAAAGAGGCACGTTCAGTATTCAATAATGACAGCACACTTCTAGCAAAGCCCTGTGGGAGCCTGGTGCTGGCTGAGTGAGTTGAATGGTGGGGTGGGGTTGGTGGTGGGGGGTGTTCACGTGTGTCAAGCAGATCTTCATATCCTATTTTTCAGAAGGTTCAAGAATAGCCCTATATCTGGTGCTTGTTTCTGTCTCTTCTGGGATAGCAATTCTGGCAGATGTTGGAAGTATGTGTGCTCTTCTTAGAGCTCTCTAGATCCCTCACAGGGCTCTGTTCCCTTACTTGGAGATTGATTTCTCTTTCAAGTTTCACTCTTAAGGTGATGCTAAGTACAAGGTTACCTGGGACCTTTTCCTGTGCCACTCTGTGGCTCGAGATGAGTTCCTAAATCTCTCTGAGTCTGATTATGCCACAGTTTAAAATGAATACTTGTGAGTGCCAAAGAGGGACACAAAAGGGATTCACAGATTAGGAAGAAGTGCCAGATAAGAAGAGAAATTTGTGAGGCATGTTCTACCCATGTGGCACTTTCACTTATAATGTCATGTGCGATCCTCAAACCCCAAACCTAAGAGGAGTTACTAGTAACTCCATTTTACAGATGGTGAAGTTAAGTCTCAGAGGTTAAAGCACAAAGCTTCTCAGAGGTTAAAGCAAGCCAAAATTCAAATTTAGGTCTGTGATATATTAGATTCCCACCTTCTTTCCATGTGCCTGTTATCTTCTTGATGTTCATAACA